>PVKE010011745.1:0-39618 GCA_004027555.1 Craseonycteris thonglongyai
CAGGGCAGGAACTGGGCCGGGAGCCTCCCACATAGGTCCCGGCAAGAACTGAACTGGGGGCACTCCCCAGTTCAGCGTGTGGGTCCGCATGGGCTGGGGCCGGGACTCGAGCCTCAGTTCCTGGGGCTTCAAAGCAAGCGCTTAACCTGCTGAGCCATCTCAGCTTTCCCAAGATGTGCCTTCTTACCAGGTATTATAGTTCTCCCAGTCCTGTTGTGATTTATCAACATATTTTTACCTAGGAACATAGTAGATGTATCACCTTTATCAAGTTTGCAGGGCAACAGAGCCAGAAAATGAACCGAAAAGCACGTTCTCAGGCAGAAGGGAAAGAGTTTTGATGATCTTTCCCCATACAGGTGCGTATGGGCATTGCGGGAATTGTTCGGGACAAGGACACAGAGCTCGGGATTGCTGATGCTGTCATTTCCGTGGACGGGATTAACCATGATGTAACAACGGGTGTGTGTGGCGTGGGAGGGGGTGGTAGAGGTGCGGGAGGGCTTTAGGTTGGGTCAGAAGCTGAGGCTCATTGGGCCCTGATCTTGTCCTCTCAGCGTGGGGCGGGGATTACTGGCGCCTGCTGACCCCAGGGGACTATATGGTGACTGCTAGTGCCGAGGGCTACCACACAGTGACGCGGAGCTGCCGGGTCACCTTTGAAGAGGGCCCTGTCCCCTGCAATTTCCACCTCACCAAGACTCCCAAACAGAGACTTCGAGAGCTGCTGGCAGCAGGGGCCAAGCTGCCCCCAGACCTTCGGAGGCGGCTGGAGCGGCTGAGGGGTCGGAAGGTTTAACCTCCAGCTGGAGAGCCCAGAGCCTTGGGCAGGCTGGACCTGTCCAGAACTGAAGGAAGGGGACTGAGAATGGGGAGGGAGGGACAAAGTGGGGGAAGAGGTGCTCAGGCTCATTAAAACTACTTGGCACCTCAGCCACTCGTCTGTAATCTCTATGTCCCCGAGCCTCCTCCCTGGGCCAGGCCTCAGCTTCCCTTCCTCCATGATCCTATTATACACACACTTGCACAATCACTTATCCGTGGACTTCTGGAGAAATAGTGTAGAAAGAAGACCCCACCTGGATTCTTGAACCTAGGGCTTAGCAGAGTACGGTAACTCATCAACCCATCATCATCTTCAGCAGGCACCTTATGGTGGTGCTGTTAAGCATTCTGGAAGCACCTGCCCAGTGCTAAGAATGCAGGGAGTCTAGGATAAGCAATGCCCACCCACCCTGAGGCCCACAGTCAAGAGGGGACAGGGGACAGTTGAGTACCATGTGAGGTGTGCCCAGGTGGAGGCCAGTTGCTTTGGGTGCACAGATGGGAGTCACAGTAATGCAGATCAACAGGGACTCACATGGTCAAGGATGCAAGAGAGGTGATGGTTCTAAGGCTCTAGATGGGAGGCGGGCCAGGGGGGTATGGTCGGGGACAGCGGTAAGGAGAGAACGAAGATGAACAGCTGAGCATTCGAATTTGCTTCACCAGCCATTTTTGGAGAGTGTTGATCATTTGATTTGATTCATTTCTTTCAGACTGAAGGGAAAGTTGTGTGTCAGTTTGGGTCTTGCCAGAAAAGCAACCCGTTCTATATATTTCAAATGGAAATTTAATACTATACATTAGATACAAAGGAGTTGAGAGAGCTGCATGAAGACAAAGCCGGGATGGCTCAGTGGGTTAAGCCCTCGCTTTTCAGCCCCAGGGACTGAGAATCCTGCTCTTGCCCATGAGGATCCATGTGCTGAGCAGGGGCAACCCGCCCATGTGGGAGGCCCTCTGCCGGGTTCCTGCCCACCTGTCTAGAGCGAAACCATGTTGAAAACTGATGACCTATTATGGAGACTGCTCTGGGCCCTTCCCCTTCTCTCTTTCTGTCTCTGTCTGTCTCTGTCAAAAAAAAAAAAAAAAAAAAAAAGCTACATGAGAAAAAAGAAGAGAATTTTACCTAGAATTCAGGAAGCTGAGAACACCATTGGTCTGGAGTTTGCAGGCCTGTATTTGCTGATGGTACTGGTACCCACAATGCCCGGGGCCACCTGGGATCATTTGGGGTCATCTGCCGTGGCTAGAACCAGAAACAGCATTCTCCCTTCCACTTTCTAATCTCTTACCTATGAAGCCCACTGGCAAAATCTAACTGACCTAGCTTGCAAGGAAGCCCACAAAACGTAGTTTCTAGGATCCCAGCCCCCTTCAATTAAGAGGAAAATTTGCAAGGGCAGGAACCAGGCAAATACTAATAGGTGAAATATGGCACAAAGACATCCATGCAGCCTCTTGTTAACATAGTGCTGGAATGTTGCATTGTCATTTTCTGAGGTGCCTCTCTCTGCTTCTCTCTCATACTTTTAAAGATTTATTTTTATTGTTTTTGACAGAGAGAGAGAGAGAGAGAGAAAGAGAGGGATACAGAGACAGAGAGAAGGGGGAGGGCCCAGAACAATCTCCATAGTTGCACATCATTGGTTTTTCCACATAGTTTCATTCCACAGGTGGGCGCAGGGCTGCACAGGGCAGGAACTAGGCTGGGGTCTCACCCCAGTGAGAACCGAACTGAGGGTATTCCTCAGTTCAGCATATGGGTCGGCACGGGCCGGGGCTGGGATTCGATTCTCGATCCCCGGGCTGCAAAGTGAGCGCTTAACCCACTGAGCCATCCGGCTTCCCCTCTCTCTCATATTTTTAATCTCCAATCACCATGAGGGTGATTAATGCCACATCTCCTACCTCCCTGCTCCTTTCCTCCCCACTTCCAGTTCCTCTTGTACAGCATCACTTATTTTAAAAAAGTAGAAAAGAAAAGAAAAAAGATTTGTTTGTTTTTATTCATCAAAATTTAACATATAATGAAAAGTGCTCATGAGTGCATAGTTCATTGGTGGAGTGGATTAAAAGACATGGCGCAACTGCATACTTCAATAAACTCACTTCAAATATAAAGATACAGGCACCTTGAAAGTAAAAGAGTGAAAAAGATGAATCATGCAAACATTAATCAGAGGAAAGCAGAGTGGTTATTTTAATATCAGATAAAATTGACTTCAGGGCAAAGAATATTACCAGAGACAGAAAGGGACATTATATAATGATACAACAGAGCAGACCCAAGTTTGTCCCTTGGGTAGCCTAGAATCAGCCAGTTCAGCATAACTGAAATGGCATGTGAACTCCCCTAGCTGATGTCTAAGCCTTGGATTTTCCCCATTTCTAGCAAGACATTTCCCTGGCTAGAAAGCTCCCTCTGTTATGAAGTTGCCACTGGGTTCCCAAGTCCCTCCTACTTGCCTCATAAACATGTAAAGTAGAATGAAAATGATGTCCCTGTCCTGGAGCTCTTGTAACAGTGAGATCAGCCCTGTTTGGCCCAGCAACCCACCTTTTAGATAGAGGGACTTCAGGGTGATAAATGCATTCTCCCAATTCTTTGCCTGAAAATGCCCTCTAATAAACTCCAAATAACCTCTACCATGTGTCATTAGATGTGTTTGCCTTTGATTCTCATTTGACTTATTTGACAAGATGAAAAACACTTCAGAAATATCTAGTAAAACTCAAGACATAGATGTCCTATTCCTGGGTGTAAAGATGTATACTATAGAGAAACTCTTACATATATGCAAAAAGATACATGTACATGAGGACTTATAGCAGCCTTATTTGTCATAAACTCAAATTGGTATCAGCTCAAGTGTTCATCAAGAGTAGAATGTAGAATAAAACATGGTACATTTATGCAATGGAATTGTACACAGGAATGAAAACCACCACTATACATAAACCACATGAATGACTCCTACAAAAACCATTTTGAGTGAAATAAGCAAAACACAAAAGGAAATTAATTTATCTTATTTATGGGTGTAATGATTAAATAATCAAGAAAAGCAGGAATGTGCTTATGATAAAGTTCCTGATTGCTTCTGGGGGAGCAATGGGGCAACAATCAGGGAGGAGGACACATGTGGCTTTTGGAGTGCTAGCACTATTGTTTTTCTTTGCCTGGTGGGAGTACATGATACTTACTTAAAAATAGATGCCGAACTTTGTGTGGACAGTTTATGTACTTTAAAAGTGTCCATTTTCATTCATTAAAAATTTGCATACAATAAAATCCACTGTTTTGATGTACACTTCAGTGAGTCACATGTATAGATTCCTATAACCACCATCATAGACACAGACATAAAGAATTCCTTGGTATTATCCCTTTGTATTCAGACTTCCCTCCCATCCCAACTCAAGGCAAGCACTAATCTCTTGTTTGTTTCTAAATTTTTGCTTTAGCTCAATGAACTGAGTCTCAGTAAGGTAAATCAAAGAGATCCACATCTAGACATAGAATCAACTTGTCAAAAGCCAAAGAGACAAAAAAAAAAAAAAAGAGAGAGAGAGAGACAAAGTTATTTTGTCTTTTAAAAAATTGAATAGTTTGTTTTATTCTTGAGTTTTGAGAGTTGTATACAAGTCCTTTGTCTCATAGTGATTTGCAAATATTTTCTCCCAATCTATGGCTTGTCTTTTTTATTCTCTTAATGGTGTTCTTTACATAGCAGAAGTTTAAAATTTAGATAATCTTTGGTTTATCAGTTTTTCTTCTATAGATGGTATTTTCTGTGTCCCATCTGTTTAACCAAAAATTATAAAGATTTTTACCTGTTTTCTTCTGAGAGTTTTATAGTTTTACATATTGTATTTAGATTTGTAATCTCTTTTGAGTTAGTTTTTATGTAAACTATGTGAGATGTAAACCAAGGTTTATTTTTTTGCATATGTAAAGGTCCAGTTTTTCTAGTTTCTGTTGTTGAAAAGACTGTTCTTTCTTTATTGAAATGCTTTTATACCTTTGTTAAGAATCTGTTGACCGTATTTGTGTAGGTCTACTTCTGAAATTTGTAGTCTGCTCCATTGTTATGTATCTATCTTTTGGCCAGTACTACACTGTCTTGACTACTGTAGCTTTATAGTACATCTTAAAATTGGCTAGTAAGTACACGCAAAAGAATGAAATTGGACCCTTATCCAAAAATTAACTCAAAAATGGATCAAAATCTAAACCTACGGGGAAGCCGGGATGGCTCAGTGGGTTGGGCGCTCGCTTTGCAGCGCTGGGGACCGAGGATTGAGTCCCGGCCCCAGCCTGTGCAGAACCATATGCTGAACTGGGAGCTCCCCTAGTTCAGTTCTCTCTCTGTCTCTGTATCTCTCTCTCTCTCTCTCTCTCTCTCTCTCTCTCTCTCTCTCTCCTCTGTCAAAAAAAAAAAAAAAAAGTATATTAAAAAAAAAATTCACATTAAAGAAGGAATTTGCAATAAAATTAAAAAAAAAAAAATCTAAACCTAACAGCTAAAACTATAAAACCCCTGGAAGAAAATGGGAAAATTGTCATGATGTTGGATTTGTCAATGATTTCTTGGATATGACACCAAAAGCACAGGCAACAAAAGAAACAATAGATACATTAGACTTCATCAAAATAAAAAAAACTTTTGTATGTCAAAGAACACTACAAGAGAGTGAAAAGACAATACACAGACTAGGAGAAAGTATTTATAGAAATTTAAATATCCAAAATATATTTTTAAAACTCCTATTTTAACAACAATAACAACAAATTCAAAAATGGGAAAAGTACTTGAACGCCTTTCTTCAAAGATGTACAAATAGCCAATAGGTACATGATAAGAGGCTCAGCATCATTAGTCACTAGGAAAATGCAAATCAAAGCCACAATGAGATAGCGTTTCATACCCTTTAGGGTGGCTATTACTAATAAACTGAAAAATAACAAGTGTTGACAATAATGTGGAGAAATTGGAACCCTTGTATATCGCTGGTGGGAATGTAAAATGTTACAACTGCTGTGGAAAGGTGTTCAGTGGTTCCTCAAAAAGTAGACATATAATTACCAAATGACCCAGCAATTTCATTGGTAGGTAAATACTCCCAAATTTTTAAGCAGGAACTCAAAGAGATACTTCCATACCAATGTTTATAGCAGCATTATTCATAATAGCTGAAAGGTGGACACAACCCAAGTGTCCCTCAAAAACTGAATAAATAAACAAAATGTGGTATACACATACAACAGAATATTACTCAGTTATGAAAAGGGATGAGATTCTGATACAAGCTTTAATAAAAACAAAACTTGTTGGCAAAAAAATATTCTGCTAAGTAAAATAAGCCAGACACAGAAGAACAAATATTATATGATTATAATTATGTAAGGTACTGAGAATAGGTAAATTCATAGAGACAAAGTAGAATAGAGGTTCTCAGGGGCTGGGGATTATAAATGGGTACAGCATTTGTTTGGGATGATAAAAAAAGTCCTGGAAATAGTACTTTTAGTATCACAACATTGTGAATATACTTAATGTCACTGATTGTATACTTAAAAATGCTTACAATGGTAATTTTTTAAAAAGATTTATTTTATTGTTTTGAGAGAATGTGAAAGAGAAGTGGGGAGGGCCCAGAGCTATCTCCATAGCTGCACATCATTAGTTGTGACATGGTTTCATTCCACACAGGTGGATGTGGGGCTGCTCAGGGTGGGAATTGAACCAGGGACCTCTCGCATGGGAGGTGAGAACCTTCACCACCACACCACCCCAGTGGTTACCAGTTGTGCTGCAGTTCAGCACATGGGTCTGCATGGGCAAGGGCCTACAGCTGAGCCCTGGACCTCACAATGGTGAGGCAAGCGCTCAATCTGCTGAGTTATCTCGCCATCCCGCAATGGGAAATATAACAATAAAATACTCAAACACACACACACACACACACACACACACCCTTTCCTCACTGCTGGCAACACACACACATACACACACACACACACAACCAAAACCCTATAAAAATGGGCTAGTGTGAATCCTATATCTTTATTTTCTATTTCAAAATTGTTTTGGCTAGTCCGGTATTTTTGTGTGTTTTTTTAAATAACTTTCTATGCACATTTTAAATTTAGTTTGTCTATATTTACAAAGAATCCTGCTGGGATTTTAATAGGAATTGCCTTAAATTTATAGGTCACCATAGGAAAGAATTGACATCTTAAGTGTACTGTGTCTTCCAATCTATGAACACAGTATGTTTGCCCTCTTATCAGACTTTCTTTGATTGCTTTCATTAGCATTTGTAGTTTCTAGCATACAAGTCCTGCATGTATTCTTTTAGAATTACATATAAGTATTTTATTTTTTGAGCTATTATATGAACTGAATTGCATCCTCTCTAAATTCATATGTTGAATTCCTAACCTCCAGAACCTTAGAATGTGACTGTATTTGGAGATAGAGCCTTTACAACAATTAAAAAAAAATTTTCAATTACAGTTGACATTTGATATTATAATAGTTTCAAGTGTAGAGCTTAGTGGTTAGACATTTACATAATTTATGAAGTGATGCCCCTGATAAATCTAGTACTGCCTTGACACCATAAATAGTTATTCCGGTGTTACTGACTGTATTCCTTATGTGGAGATAAGGCCTTTAAAGAAGTAATTAAGGTTAAGTGAGGTCAGGTGGATGGGGCCTAATCCGCTATGTCTGGTGTTCTTATATGAAGAGAGAGAGACAACAGAGGCATGCATGCACAGAGAAGAGGCCATGTGAGGACACAGTGAAAAGGCATCCATCAATAAACCAAGGAGAGATGTGTCAGGAGAAACCAAATCTTTAAACACCTTGATCTTGGACTTTATAGTCAGAGCTGTGGTAAAATAAATTTCTGTTGTTTTAGCCATCCAGTCTGTGAAAGCCCTAGCAAACTAATAAGAGCTCTATTTTCAAAAATTTATTTTCCAGTTGTTCATGGCTAGTATGTTGAAATGTGATTGATTTTTTGTATATTGATCTCAAGTCTCGTGACCTTGTTAATCTCTAACTTTGCTTATTAGTTCTAGGAGCTTTTCAAAAAGGATAGATCCTTTAGGGTTTTTCTGCACTGATGATCATGGCATCTGTGAATCAAGATAGTTTTATTCCTTTACAATATTAAGCCTTTTACTTATTTTTCTTGCCTATTGCATTTGCTAGGACTTTCAGTACTATATTAAATAAGGAGTTAAGAAACAATAGCAGAAAACTCCCAAATTTGGTGAAAGACATAAATTTACAGATCAAAGAAGCACAGGAAACCCCAGATAAGAGTGGTGGAGTGGACATACAAGCTTGCCTCATTCCTGATTTCAGGTAGGAAACATTCATTTGATGTTAGCTGGTAGGTTTTTATAGATGCCCTTTATCATGTTAAAAATCTTCCCTTCTAATCCTAGTTTTCTGAGAACTTTTGTTAGAAATAGATTTTGTCAAATGCTTTTTCTGTATCTATTGAGAAGATAACATTTCTTTTTTCATTTTTAGTTTAATACGGTGAATTCCATATTAGAAATCCATCACGATTAGAAAAGAGGATCAGAAGCAGTTCTCATTCATGTAGAATGAATAAAAATATTCACTTGTAGTTTTGCCTTAGGGCTATGTTACTTTCCCAGTCTCATAATACAGGTTGAAGTTATCTGAGCCATTTGTACATCTCACAGGATACTTTAACAGTCCTTTACATTGCTGACATCATGCACATTGCACAGGATTAGTATGACATGGCTAGCACGCTAAAGGCCTTGGGAAGGCATGTGCACTCCAGATGGTGGGAAATAAACCCTAAGAAGATTCAGGAAACTGTCACTTCAATAAAGTTTATGGCATCCATTAATCAAGAGCATGCCAGGGTATCTCCTCCACAGTAAGAGACTAATTGCTGCATCTTGCATCCCCAACCCAAAGAACAAAGCAGTGCCTGAGGGCTTCTTTGGATTCTGGAGACAATACATTCTTCATCTAGGAATACTGCTCCTGCCCATATATCAGGTGACACAAAAGGCTCTCAGCTTTGTGAGGGACCAGGTGCTTCTATATGTTTGTCCTATTTATTATTGTTAAGAAATAAATAATAAGGATGCTGGGATAGCTCAGTGGTTGAGCGTTTGCCTCCCAATTGTGAGGTCCAGGGTTTGATTCCCAGCCCTGGCCTGTGCAATCCCATATGCTGAACTGCAGTGCAATTGGTAACCGCTGAGATGGCTCAGCGGCAAAGGTTCTTGCCTCCCACGCAGGAGGCCCCCGGTTCAGTTTCTGTCCAGAGTGGCCCTATATCCACCTATGTGGAATAAAACCATGTCACAACTAATGATGTACAACTTATGGAGATTGCACTGGACCCCACCCTCCTCTCTTCTCACATACACACATACACACACACCCCTTCTCTCAAACAATAAAAATTAATCTTAAAACAAGGAAATAAATAATATAACACCTTTTTTAACTTGAAGAAGGGGCATCTTTTTCTAATTTGTACAGACACCAAATGTACTAACATATGCTTGAGATGAAAGCTATTTGATAACCATGGAGAGGAAGACAAAGGTGGATTAGTCTTAGGCTAAGTGTCCCCACGTTTGTGGAAGGAGGGACCAAAAGCCACAGGCTCATAATTTAATGTCACTTTCCCCTCATTAGTCAGTAGTGTCCACATTGCTCAAAGGAAAATTAAAATCCCTATCCCAGCAATTCAGGAGAAACAGAGCAGGCTCAGTATCTTTTGTTTTGCTTTGGAAACTAGCTCTTGAGTATCAAAAGGGAAGGCCCAAGGGAAGCAGAAATTGATGCCAAGATAATATCTTGGGGGGAAGCCGGGATGGCTCAGTGGGTTAAGCGCTCACTTTGCAGCCCTGGGGACTGAGGATCGAATCCCGGCCCCAGCCTGTGTGGACCCATATGCTGAACTGGGGAGTGCCCCCAGTTCGGTTCTCACCAGGGTGAGACCCTGGCCCAGTTCCTGCCCTGTGCAGCCCCGCGCCCACCTGTGGAATGAAACTATGTGGAAAAACCAATGATGTGCAACTGTGGAGACTGTTCTGGGCCCTCCACCTTCTCTCTCTCTCTCTCTCTCTTTCTCTCTCTCTCTCTGTCAAAAACAATAAAAATAAATCTTAAAAAAAAGATAATATCTTGGAGATTAGAGGGACAGCAAGACCACCACCCCTCCTCCTACTTTAGGAACCACCTGAAGGTCACCTGATTTGGGAGAGAAAGGAGAAGGGAAACAAGGCCCAACTTGGGTAGCAGTGTTGTGGTTGGACAAGGACAAGCACAAGAAAGTGGGTCCGCTTCCAGAGACATCTGTGGCAATGGCTGGGGAGCCCACGGCCAGCAGAGCCAATGTACACACCACCCGTTGCCCTACCAGTGAGTGACCACTATTGAGCCAACTGTCCCACTGGTTATCTGTGTCCACCTCTTTTGCAGAACTCTGCCCAGCCTCATCTGCCCTGCCTGGGTGGCTCCCTGGCTTTTGTCTGTCAGTGACCCAGGACACTCCCTATAAACCCCTCTTGAAAGTGAGTCCTTGCGACAAGATGTCGTGGTGTCATAAACGAAGGCTTCTAGCCCTTGTTATTGAGGTGCTAGGTCGATGGGTATAGTGGAGGCCCTTCGTGTCCCCCCAGATCCTCCTTACCACCCCCTAACTGTGAGGAGTGTTGGCTGCCAATAGCTCATAGCTTCTCCCTTCCTCCAAACACTGCTCTTGGCCAAATGGGAGCTGCTTGACCCAGGGGTTACATGCTCCAACCCACTTTGGCAGCATGTAGTCAGTGACCGGTGCAGGGGTGTTCCAGTCATCTCCTTACCATGAAGAAGGTCCAGTTGTAGTGCCCTTTACATTGAGAGCTCCTCGGAGATCATGCTAGACTCCTTCTGAGACCGCATTGCTGCTTAGCGCTTTCTCCTGCCTTCTCCTGCCTCCCTCACCCCTGTTCCTCCAGAGAGCACTTTCATGAGCACCCCATTCCCCCTTTCAGGTTCTGTGTCCAGGGAGTCCCACGTCAAGGAATGGGCTATAGCAAGGGCTGAATAGATGGTAGGATCGCATGGCAATGGAGCCCGCTCATGCTGGGCTGTTGAGGGAAGAGGAGACCTTACTGGGGCTCTTTCTCCTGCTCTGGCAGCTCCCCTTCTGCATGTGTACACACACAGGCACACACACGTCTCTGTAACCCCCTTTCCCACCCTCTGCTACTGAGCTGCTCCCCAGAGGAAGTGGGTTTGGAGGAATTCTGACAATGTTGAGTCTTGACTATGAGCTTTTGGCTTTCAATTGAGACCAAAAGAAAGATGTCTCCACCTCATTCACCAAAAACCAGAGGGATGCCTGGGGATCTGTTGGTACCTGTCCCTATCCTGGCCAGACTGGGGACCCTATAGGGCCCTGTGCTGTGGAACCCACCACTGACAGGCCCGCCAGGTTTGGGCCTGCTCAGCAACGCTCCGCCACGGTTCACCTGGCACCAGTTTGTCTTGGCAAGGTGGCCCTCTGGGCCCGGCTCCAAGAAGGGCCTGGGCAGCAGCCCAGACAAATCAGTTTTCACCACAGAAGCCAAAGCTGGTTGAGCTTGAGCTGGTGCCAGCCCCAAATTGGCCGGGTCCTCCCCAACTCACCTGAAGGTCGCTAGTAGACTCAGGCTCTGGGTGAGCCCTGGGAATGTGTGGAGGGGAGCCTGGCCCCCAGGCAGGTGGAGCCCTGAGGGAGGCAACAGGAGCAGGGACCCAGGCCAGAGGGCTTTCCTGCTGACCCTCCGTCCTAAGGCAGGCAATCAGAAACTGCACTCGTGGGATGGCTGCCTGTCTCTGGAGTGGCTCAGGGCCACAGTGCCCGATATACAGCACTTTACAGCCCCGTCATGGGGGAAGCACCCCCTCCTGCCCTCTCTCAGCAGCTTCTACCAGCTCGGCTGGGAGCCCTGGCAGCCTAGCCTGAGGGGCCCACTGCACAGCCAAGGGTGGATGCATCAGGAGCTCCCTTCATTCCCTGGCTGGCAGACAGTGGAGAAGGGAAGGCTTGGAGAATTGGATGTCAGGATGCTGGGCCCCAATTAACCATGTTTTCCCTTCCCCTTTGAAACACTAGGCTCCTTCTCTCTCAAGGAATAAAATCAGGAAAGGAATGTGCAAAAAAAATGGTCTTGTTTTTGTTACTAACCAGCTGGGAAGCATCTTCTACATCTTTAAAGCCACAAAGCCTCTTCCATCTGTCTTCAGTATGTGTGTGTGTGTGGGTGGGGGGGTGGGGTGGGGTCTGTGTACTCAGAATCCCCTCACCCATTCTCCTTGACAGTCCCTGCAGCTCTACATCCAGAAGCCCTCATTCCCTTGAGGGCTGCCATTCTGGGCTTCCTACCAAGAATGACACAAGGCAGGGAGGTTTGGACACTTTACCCTTTGGGAAGTGAGTGGAGGCAGTGGCTCCTGGCCAGACAGCCCAAAAGTGCTCTTCTGGAACTCCAAGCGGGGGAGGTCCCAGAGCTGAGTACAGCTGGGGAGAACTGCATTGGACTTGCAGTAGAATGACAGTGAGAGATTAACTTGTGTTTGTTCTTATTGTGCTTTCCTCTCCCCCTCCAGGAAGGTAGCAGAAGGTGGCATGGCAGAGTGAAGTGCCAATGTGGTCTGCAGATCTCTGCATTTTGTCTGCTGTGGGTAAAGGACATACAGGAGTTTGCCATCAAACATACAAGGACTGTCCAGAAAGTATCCAGCCATGTAATCATTCTTATGTTGACAATGGTTGGACTTTTTTTTTCCAGACAGCCCTCGTATAATTAGACAGTTAATGCAATAGTTTAACTTAGACATATAATAAATGTAATTCAGCACATCAATAAAACAATGAAGAAAGTCACATGATTATCTCAATACATGCAGAAAAGCATTTCATAAAATTTGGCATTTATTCATCATTTAAAATTTTTGAAAGAAAATTAAGAATAGAGAATATCTATAAAACCAAACATGAATATAATGTAGAATTACACACCTGGAAACAATGTAATTGTTATCAATCAGTTTCACCCCAATAAATTTAACAAACAAATAAATAAATAAAAGAAGCCAAGGATGATACTTAATGGTGAAATGTTAAAAGTTTGCTTCCATGATCAGGGACAAAACAAAGATGTCCATTAGCACTACTTTTATTCAGCATTTTAGTGGAGATTCCAAACAGTGTATTTAGGCAAGTAAATGAAAAAAAAAAAAAAAGACTGGAAATGAAGAAATAAAACAGATGACATAATCATGTATTTAAGAAAATTCAAGATAATCTATGGATAAAGTATTATATTACCATAAATGATCTAATAAGCAAGGTTGCTGGATATAAGATTATTGTACAAAAATCAATTATATTTCTATATACCCATAACAAACAGTTGGAAAGTAAGATTAAGAAAATAATGTATTTATAATCAATTAAAATAATCAAATACTGAGGAATAAATGAAAAATGTGTAAGACTTCCACACAGGGGCCTATAAAATCCTATTAAGAAGTCTAAATAAATGAAGAAATATATAATATCCACAGGTTGAAATACCAAAAATATTAAAGGTGTCAATTCTCCATTAACTGATCTATAAACTTAATGCATTCCCAATTCAGAAATTAATATGAATTAATGAAAGATAAATGAATGATTATCAAATTTATATAAAATGCAAACAACCAAGTATAGCCAGAATAATCATGAAGAACTAAGTTGAATGACCTGCCATATTGGATATCAAAACTTACTATAAATTTAAAGTAATTATGATAGAATTGTATTGGTATAAAGATAGACAAAAAGACCAATAAATCAGAAGAGAGAATCCAGAAAAGACCCATATATATATGGACATTTGATTTATGATAAAGGTGCCACTACAGTGCAGTGGGGAAAAGATGGTCACTTCAATAAATGGTGCTGAGACAATAGGCTATTCACACACAAACAATTAAACTTGATCCCTAACTTACACCATACACAAAAATCAAAATATCTTCTTAATTTTGGGGTAAGCCAAAGATTTAACATGATACACATAGCACCAATCATGAAGAAAAGATCAGTAGCTTAAAGTACATTCAATGAAGAAGTTCTAGTCATCAAACGTCCCATAATGAGAGAAAAGAGAAGGGGTGTGTGAAGGAAATGATAGGAGGATCTGAGTCCAGAGGAGTGGTCAATGTCCCACACCCACGAGGACTCTAATGTTGGGGTGCTTCTCATGAACATGGGACTTCAGCTGGTGGCTTCAAGGAGGAAGCTCATTCCCTTCCATCAACCAGTGGATGTTGTTACTGCCACTGAGGTGGTTGTAGAGGAAGGAAGCTCCAGGGTATAAGTGCAAAGGTGTGGATGGGAGAGGGAAGGGGCCACTCTAAGCTCAGGAGCTAAGAGTTTCAGAGAATCACTATGAAGAACCAATCTCTTAGAGGGGAGAAAGACAGTGTGAACTTCTTCCTGTTTGGAGAAGTTATCCTAGGGAAAAGAGATTTGGGGGTCCATTTGAACCACCTCAAACATGCTCAATGATTGCCTCATTCTAAAATTGACAATGTAGGGTGGAAACAGACCTTGGAGGTTACTCTGGTAAAAGGATTGTAGTCTATCTTCAAGGGCATGATGCTTTGTTTGGGCCTTCGCATTTAGATCCATGATCCACCTGGAATTGGTTTTGGTATATGATGTGAGGTAGAGGTCAAGTGTAATTTTTCATATACATATCCAGGTGACCCAATGCCATTTATTGAAAAGACCACCCTTTCCCTACTGCACAGCAATTTCCATTTTTCTGGGAGATTTTTCTTTTTGGAAGAATCTAAGGGCCCTAGTAATATGAGTGGGGGTAGGGAGGACGTTCTGCAGACTAGTTAGCAGCAGAGCTGGTCGAAGCTGCTGCCTGGCTTCTCTTGAATCTACTTAATGGTGGGTCTTGTCAGCCAAATGCAGTCTCAGAGGCTGCCTGGTCCCCAGGGTAGGACATGGAACACAGCAGCCTGGTTCTGCTTAGAAACATATATGAGAAGAAAGCAGAGGATTTCTGGAAAATAGTCTCTCTCTTACGGGTGAGTGGCCAAGGTCTGACTCCTATCCTAACCCCACCCTCATTGGTCCTGTGGAAAAAAAGCTGGGGGAGGGGGGAGTGAGCTGATGCTGAGAAGTGTCCTTTTGTCACCAGCATCTTGGTACCTCAACTAGAAACATCCTGGGCACAGTTTCTGTCACCTGATGTCAGGAGAGGTGAGACCTGCAGATAAAGAACAATTCATACCCACTCTGGACTTGTTTCAATGAAAAAAAAAAAACACAACAAAAAAATCATGGGGAAGCTGGGATGGCTCAGTGGGTTAAGTGCTCACTTTGCAGCACTGAGGATCGAGGATCAAATCCCGGCCCCGGCCCGTGCAGATCCATATGCTGAACTGGGGAGTTTCCCCAGTTCAGTTCTCTCTCTGTCTCTGTGTCTCTATCTCTCTCTCTCTGTCAAAAACAATAAAAAAAAAACCCAACCAAAAATAAAAAACCAACTTCCTTTCCCACAGACCAACTGCCAGGGACCACCTTCAAGGCAGACACTGTTGTGTTGCACCCGTATCCCTTCATCTTTACCTCTGCAGTGTACACCTGTCTGACTCCATCTGGCAACACCTGCATTTCTTTGCCTGAGAATTTCCTCTAGCTTCCAGGACCTGTTTTACCACCCATGGGTTGATTGGAAGTGCCAGGAAGAGAGTGCTCCCCTCCCATTGCTCCTCGGAAGCCATCAACCACTGACTGAAGGAAGGTGATGTATAAACACTCCAGTTCCCTTGCCCCTCAGGTGGAATAGCTCTGAGGTGCATTCTACACTGTATCCTCAAGCGCTCCAGCAGGAAACTGGCCTCAGGCTCTTTCCGGGAACCCAACCTAAGACATGTGGGAAAGAACATTGCATTAGCTAGCCTGGGCTGCCATAACAAAATACGATAGACCGGGTGGCTGAAACAACAGAAATTTATTTTCTTATTGTTCTGGAAGCTAGAAGTACCAAATCAAGGTGCCAGCTGATTTGGTTCCTGGTGAGGACCTTCTTCCTGGCTTGTAGACAACCACCTTCTCACCGTGTCCTCATATGGTGGAGAGAGAGAGCTCTGGAGTCTCTTCTTACAAAGACACATTTTATCAGATTAGGACACTACTCTCATGACTTTATTTAACCTTAATCGCCTCCTTAAAGGCCCTATCTCCAAATACAGTCACCTTGGGGGTGGGGGTTAGGGCTTTAATGTATGAATTCTACCCATAACAAACATAATTGGTTAGCTCTGTCCGCTGTGGACCAGGGAGTGGGCAGTGTGGACTCAAATGGTGGCTTGTGCAGCTGAGAGGTCTTTGAGGACAGATATTACATTTCATTTATATCACTCATGGCACCTGACCCATCTCAGGAACCAGAATGTGACCCCTGTTACCACCTGCATCCAGTACAGATTGGAGTTCTGCGAGTGCTCAGCCTGGGGGGGCCCTGAGCAGTGGGAACTGCTCAGCCTGCACAGAGCAGGGCATGGGCTGGCAGGCCCCAGGGCTCTGCAACACAGGCTGGAAGTGGGAACTGAGGGGAATCCCAGGCGAGCACTGAGAGTCGGGCAGGGTGCCCAGAAGGCTACCCCTAGCGTGGGTCTCAGGCATTGGCTAAGAACACAAGAGAAGGAAGTGGCAGGACCAGTCCATCTGCCTTGGCCAGTGTGTTTGTCCAGAGGGCTGCAGGGCATGGACACAGGAGTTGGGGAAGGGCAGGGCTTCCAGAGACCAGAGCCAAGGAGTGTCGCCAGCAGGAAAAGAAAGCCCAAGCTCCCTGGAAAATGGGTCAAAAAAGTGGCTTCCAGGGTCAGCCAGCTAAGACCTTTGGGTTTAGGGGATGTGTCTCAGGGATGACAGAGATTCATCCCAGAAGGGGAGTAAATGAGCCCAGGAATCTTACATCTTTACTCCCCTCCTCCCAATTCTAGGAGAGCCAGAAAGTGTCTAGACCTGGGGAGGAGGTTGGGGGGTTGGGAGTTGCTCAGATAGCAACCTTGGGAGCCTACAGTTACTCTACTCAGCTCAGGTGAGGCCCTGAGGCCTTTGGTCAGGAAGGACCTTACTTCTGAGCCTGTGTACCTCTGGGTACTATTCAGTTCGCTCTGTTCTGGTTGCCAGCAACTCCCACCTTGGGGGCACATAATTCCCACCTTGGTTCTGGCCAGAGAGCTGCGGGACAGAGTCCTCGGTGGCCAGACTGTGCTCTCAGCCAGAGCTCTCAGGGCTGAGTCCATGTCCTGGGTCCTCAGGCCTGAGAACCTGCTTCTCACTTGCCCCCACAGTACCTACAGGCAGACTTAGGCAGGGAATACTTGCTCAGTTGAACTCTGGGGCTGATGAAAAAGTCCAAGATGCAAGGAGGCTGCCCAGGGGTATGGTTTGGAGGGGCTGCAGAACCCGTGAGAGCTGCAGAACCACAGAGAGAAGCCGATCCACACCAAGGAAGTAGGCAAGAGAGGCCGAGGGGCCACCTGCAACTGTTTATTGTTTTCTCTAACCTCAGCAGGGTAGTGAGGCTAGGGGCAGCTGGGTCCATTTAATAGTTCCATGGAACCAGCCAGTCATGAATGTGGGGGCCAGAGTCCATGAGCCACCCACTGGGGGGCAAGACTCGCAATTCAGGGAGCCTGGCACCCCCTTTTCTGCACCCACCATGCCTGAAGCCCCCACTAGGATTTATGACGAGGCAAGCATGAATGTGCAGTCCGCAATGAGTGGGGTGGCCATGGGGGCAAGTGGCCATCGGAAGCTCCATGGGAGCCTGGGCAGGCCTCCTGAGGCTGCTGCTGGGCACCCCCCTTACCCTGGAGAGGAGATGGGGTGCTGGGCTGGTGAGATGGGTGAGATGCAAACAGGACCTTCCCAGGCCACCTCTCCCTGAGCTGTCCTCTCCCAGTCCCCTTCCCGTGCTCCTGTCACCTGATGCCCTTGGTCTGCAAAACGTCCATCTCTTCCAGAGGGGCCGACCCAGCAAGTGAGGTCCCACATCCCAGCACCTCCCCAGGATGCTCTCCTGCCAAGAGCATCAGCGCAGTGTTGGGGCTTCTGATCAGCCCCAAGAAAGGGTGGTGAGAAGCCTGCAGAGCTGCGGGGTCTTGAGCATGGGGATGGAGTCCGGTCCCCATTCAGGCCCATGGGTTGAGGTCTGCCCACAGCCCTGGCCCTGCGTCTGTCTGTGCTGCCATGGGTGTGAATCCTGGAGGAACCTCCAGTCCGGGCTCCGTGGGGGCCAGACTTGTAGACCTGGTAGGAAGATGGAGAGAAGGTCCTGAAGGAAGGCTGGCTGCAAGGGGACAGAAAGATACTCTCACACTTGTTCGGTTCGGGCTACTGCGTAAGTGATGTATGTTCCGGACAGCTGTCTAGATGGGCCCTGGAGAAGGGCCCCAGTGCCCCTTCCCTGCTGAGGTCTTACCCAGGGAGAAGGCAAGACCAGCCCGAGACCTACCGTAATTAGGAGTATGCCAGGCCCTGAAGCCCCCGGGCTGGAGAGTGGAACTTCTCAGAATCCTCAAAAGGCTGGTCTGTAGTAACCAAGGAAGGAGCCGTAAGCCACGTGTAGCCTGGGGACCCTTATCGGCCTGTCCTGTCTGGGTTGGTCCAGTCAGTATACAGGGAATATAACACCTTCTGAGTGCAGAGCTATCAGGACTACAGGGTAGTCAGCCATGCCTAGCCCTGGCCTGGAAGCAGCACTGCACTTACGTGAAGCGTGCCCGGCAGGCCTCTGAGGTGGGGTGGTGAGCCTTTGCTGCCCTGCCTTCCCCTTCAGAGCCCTTCTCTGGGCTCCCCTTCACAGCCCTGCCTTTTCCGAAGGCCTGCCTCAAGGTGAGGAAGCAGATGGCCAAACACCAGGACAGAAAAGGAAAGAGACCCGCCTCTAGAGCACTGATACCCACTGCAGCAGCAGCAGTGGCATGGCTTCCTCCTAATCTCCATGAAATTCATTACCTCCATCACCCTCGCCCCTGCCTAACACCTTCTCATGGTTCTCTTTGTTGGCAGGAAAGAGACTGGTGACCCTCTGTCCTCTCTGTATCCCTTACATTTTAAGCTCTAGACACACCTAGGTTAAGAAAACCAAGGCAAAAAATGACTGTGTGCCCTTTCAGTCATCCTAGAGCATTTTCTAACAAGCCCATCCTAAGAGTCATCTTCCTCTAGGAGATGTGACTTATTTTTTGACTTACTACACACTATTGGTTAGGGCCAAGGCTTTGTTAAGCTGGATGGAGACTTGGAGATTGATAAATGACAATCATTTCACAAATGAGATATGGAGGGGTGATGTGGTCTCAATTCCCTATAACATGTAGGGAACTACATGTAACATGGGGGAGAGGAAGCTGGGCTAAACCTCAAGGCCAGCCCCCTTCCATCCCGCGCATGACCAGTCCCTCACAGTGGTGTGTGCCACCCTCCAGTGGATGCACAGGTCAAAAGCATGCAGTCCACAAGGGGCTCCTCTGGGTCTGACGACTGAGTCTCTGCTCTGGGCTTCACTGGATGGGGGTGGGGACTTGGGGTGGGTTTTGACTTTCTCCATGAAATTCATTACTGCCGCCATCGCTCGCTCCATCTGGACCTTGTCGGATCCCTGCAGAGCCCCCTGCTCTGCACCTTCCAGGGAGAACTGGTTAACCGGCATGAGGCTCAGGTGAGATGTGGATGGAGTGGGCCCCTCAAGCCCAGCTGTTCCAGCGGGTCACAGTGGGGCAGCTTGGATCACTTACCTTGCAGTCCCTCTCTGTGGGCTCTGGGGCAGGCCTGCGGTGGGGAGCTGGGTGGGCGCAGCACGGGGGCGAAGGCGCTCCTCTGTTTGACAGCGGAGATCATGTTGACAGGCGAGAAGGAGAAGACGCTGGTGGTGGGGGCAGCGGCCGGGAGGGACATGGAGGAGGCAGCGGCCAGTGGGGGGCTAGAGGGCATGACTCCGGGGCGGGGCAGAGAGGGGCAGGCGCAGCAGGGAAGGCAGTGGGAGACACAACAGGGAGACAGCACCAGAGTGAGCAGCTCGGTTGGGGCCCTGGCAGGGGCAGTGGGCCCTGCGTGGGCTGCTGACCCAGGTACCAGGCTCAGACCTCACTGGGCCCTGGGAGACCAGTACAGGGCAGGGTGTGGAGTAGGATGGGAGCCTGTGGGGTCCTGGGCCAACACTCGCCTCTTGGGGGGTTCTGGAGACCCTTTCTCAGGGCTGGAGGTGACAGAGTCAGACTAGGTAAAACCAAAAGCAAAACCAGAACATCCAACAAAATCAAATATGGGGAGGTGGCCCCAAAGAAGAGGGATGTGCAAGAGATGGAACAGGTTAGGATTCCCACTGAAAACCACCGTGAGTCTAAGATTCCGAGAAATGTTTATGGGTCCTGAGGTACTCAGGCTAGAGTCAAAGAATGGGGCTCACAGCAGAGCTGGGGTAAGGGGTCAGGGATGAAGTTTGGCTCCTGTTACAAGGCCTCTCTGTCCAGGAGCACAGCTCACACAAGCACTTTAACTTCCTCCACAAATATGTGCCCCTGGTCAATTACCCCTGACCTTTTGGCACTTTGTTCTCTTGCAGCTTCATGCAGGTCCTGTCATCTCCAGCCCAGGTGCTGGATCACCCTCTTTCAGCTGGTCAATTTTAAGGAAAGGTGTAGGGATCTGCATCCTCAGGTCTTCCTGTTCGGCAACCCCCTAGACCCCCGGGGCTCTGGCTTGCTCTCCTACACAGAGGTTTTCCCGCCTGTCCTGCAGTCTCCTCTGCTGGGGGCTCCTGCCCAGGACATCTCTGGACCTCTCTTTCTACATCCTCATCAATCCAATTCCCTGCCTCTCCTAAAGACCAATCAGGCTGTGATTGATTTCAGTGTTGTCCAAGCAGCTGGCTATGCGGTGTGGGGTGGGGCTTCCTGGGAGAAACCAATAGCCTGAGAAGGCTGCCTTTGGCATCAAAAAACCCCTCCCCCACTTTGATACAATGCTGTCCCTGCTGCACACATCCTCAGTCCCACGGATGGTCATCTCCTTTAAGACACTGCCAATAGCTGAGGAGGCCATGAGTTGTGGGTCAGTCCAGGGCTGCTGGTGGCTGAAGTATTATAGACAGCCTAAACAGACAGCCCCAGACCCTCTGGCTGGGACAGTTCTGGATGTCATTCCAGCTATATCCTGGTACACTCAAAGAAAATGACAGCCCCTGAAGCTGTGCCATAAAGTTCTCTGCACATGAGAAGTGGGATGGGGACCTGGGTAAGACAATGTTATGAAATGGGACTGGCCCTTGGGCACGTCTAGGGTGTCTCCAGCTGATGCTGGATGGAAGTGGGGGTGTAAGCAGCCCTAGAACTCTTTCCTTTGGCTGAATTGGGAGGCCCCAGGCAGCCTGGCTTCTGTCCACCAGGGCACTGTGTTCCTCTACTGCTGATGGCACTTTTGTGTGTAGTGGGGGAGCGGGGTTGGTGGTCTAGACTCCACCAGCTTCAAATGAGAGGCACCCACGAGAAGTTGTAAGTGTACTGGCCCTGTCCCAGAACTGAAGTGAAGCAGGAGCAGTGGAGTCTGGCCTGAGCAAATGGCCAGGAGAGACAGAGGCCTTGGGAGGAACACCAAAGAGTCATGGCCTGAGCAGATGCTGGCATATGAGGTTTCGGGTCCCAGCAGGGAGGAGAGGCCCAGACTCAAACCCACAGCTGGAAAGGGCAGTGCCCAGGATGTTAGGCCACTGGCAAGGAAGACTAGCAGGTGGCCAGATATTTCAGTCCTCAGCAATAGCAAACATAAGACAGGGTCCAGGCGAGGGAACTGCAGGAAAAGCCACAACCACCTCCATTCATCTGGCTCAGCAGTGTCTCACAGGACCTGAGGTACAATCTCTTTTACAATGGATAGGGAGGTACTTTGCACACAGTAGGTGCTTTATACATGTCTGCAGAATAGCTAAATCATAAGGAGCTGAAACCAGGCTGCTCTGGAACTTGGTGGAAAGAGGAACCTGAGGAGAGTGCAAAGTGGTAGAAGCATAAATGCCCTGTTGTCCATCCACCTGGCTTTGGGCCGCCCACACCAAGAACCCAGACAGAGAATGGTTAGTGCCCAGTGGCATATTCAGATCTGAGACCAACCCTAGGCAGGAGGGTGATCCCATTTTACAGTGTGGAAACTGACATTCAAAGAATTGATGTGCTGAATGTCAGACAGCTGATTTGGGCACTCAAACTCTGAATCCAGCTGTCTGACCCCACAGAATTCTCTGGCTCTGCCTGACCCCATCGCAGGGGGCCATGTCTTCCCTGCTCTGACTCCAGCATCTGGGACCAAGGCTCCAGGGGAGTGTGGAGCCAGAGGGAAGCCCCTTTTTCTTGAGCCCTGAGTTCCCTCGGGCCTCCGGCAGGCGGCGTCAGCCTCCTCCCCAAGTCCTAGCATGAAACGAAAGAGGCGGCCGCCAGGTTTCAGCGGGACGTCCCTGTTACAACCTGTCTCAGGAGGAGGGGAGGGCTGACGCGATGTGTACCAGTGGAGTCAGCAAGGAGAGCTAAGGGTGCAAGAACTGCCCAGGCCCCAGGGCCCGGGATGTGACGCCAAGGAGCGGGGTTGGCGGGCGGGCACCACGCACAGGGCTGGCCTGGCTTCCAAAGGTAAGGCCAGGATTGATCCTCAAGGGACTGGTGCCGGAAGCCCCCCGCCAAGGGCGGAGCCCCATTTTGCTCCTTGGGACCCCAGTCCCTCCCTCTGCGGGCAGGGGACACTCACTGGCGAAGGGTGAGGTGGCCGTGGAGCCATTGAGGAAGCTAGGGGACCCGGGCACGCCGAGGCCGGCCACGCCCGGCGCCCCGTAGCCGCCGAGGCCAGCTGCGAGGCCGCTGCCGTAGCTGCTCTGCTGGGGGCCGGGGCTGGGCGCGAACCCGCGCGGGGAAGCGCTGCTGCAGCTGCGCGCGTAGCCTGCGAGAGAGCGGCTGTCAGGCACACAGTGCCGCAGGGAAGCGGCCGGGGCGCGCGGGGCTGCGGGACGCACCCGGCTCCGAGCCTGGCGTGGCGTCCCCGACGGCGATGGCCAGCGGGCTGCTGAAGGCGTTGATGCCCACGACGGCGGGGTGCGGGTGGCTGGGGGCCAGCGGCCCGAGCGGCGCGGGCGCGCGGGGGGCGCTGTACAGAGCCTCCGCCACGTCCGCCGCGCGTTTCAGGAGCAGATCCTGCGAGGACGAGAGCGAGGAGGGCATGGCCGGGGGGTCGCGGGCGCCGGGCGCGGGGCAGCCCCGGGCTTGGTGGCGCTGGGAGACAACCGGGCGCGCCATACCTGGTTACTGCTGGGCACTCCGTACAGGGCCTCCGCCAAGTCGGCCGCCCGCTTCAACAGCACTTCCTGGGGGGACAGGGGAGGAGGCAGCGGGACCAAGGGACAGTCCCTGGGAGCGACAGAGGGGCCGCCCGGAAGCCCCCTCCTCCCAACTCGACCACAGGACACCCTGGTCCCCGCCCCGCTGCGCCCCTCGGAGTACCTTGGGCAGCCTCTCAGGATCTCCAGGATGCCTGGGAATCACTTTCTGTAGCCTCTGGAATCCGTAATCAATGGTGGGCTCGTTCAGGGCTGGGGAGAGGGGCGGCGTCTGAGGGTGCCCATTCCCAGCGCCCTTCGCAGGGCCAAGCCCAGCGGCAACCAGCCCGGGTGCCTCACGGCAGACCCCCGCTCCACCACGCCCTGCCCAACCTCTCAGAAAAGGTTCGAAGTTCTCTCAGTTCCTTTCTTATTGGAAAAAAGGAAACTGTATACATATTAACTTTGATCGATATTCCTGGGAGCAGGACTGGAGGAAGTTTTCTGTCTGCATTTGGTCTTACCAGGAGCAAATTATTTGTTATAAAAAAGAAAACTCCCAACAATCTCCATTTATTACACAGCTCAGGTGGATTCAGCACCTGAATGTTAGAACTTTGTGTGGCCCAAGGAAGGGACTGGCCCACACTCAGGCTGCCTGGAGGACCCAGGATGCAGCAGTCTCCTGACCAGGCTCCCACCGCCCTCTTCCCCTCCCTCCAACCTCACTTCCAACTTCACCCGTGTCAAAGCCTTATCTACCCTCATCCCCAACTCCAGATTTAGAGAATTTCTTTTACCCCAAAGGGTAAAATGCTCATTCCCAGGTCTTTGCACCTGCATTCTTTCTCCCAGGACCTTTCCTTCCCCAACTCTATCTCCCTATTCGTCCCTCCTGTCCTGGCTTAGCCCACACTCTGGCCAGAAGGCATTCCTTGGCCGCCAATCCCTCCACTGTGTATCTCCACACAGCACACACACACTGCGTGAATGCTCCGCCACCCCGTTAGACTGGAATTCCCTGGCAGTAAGGTGGGTCGCTACTGAGTGGCTGGAGCCCCGTGAAGAGCTCAGTGGATATCTGTTGGGTGGTGTGGGACAGATGGGGAGAAGCAGGTGGCTTGGGCTGGGGTTGGGAGGAAGGTGGAGGTGGAGAGGATCCTGGCCAGTGACCAAATGAAGCTGGATGGGGGACTACATGAGGCATCTTCAGGGAATGGCTTTCTTTCACTCCTGTGTTAACTTCTCTCTCTGGCTTCCTGAACGAGGGCGGGGTGGTGGTGGTAGTGGGTGTCCCTGCGCGTGCAGAGTGAGGCCCAGGTACCTGGGGGAAACCAAGAGACTCAGGGAGGATTCAGGGATCAGCAAGCTTATTTTTGGGACACCTTTGAAATAAACACCCCAGTGGAAATGTTCTAGAATGGTGAGTGAGATGTTCTAGACACACTGTTCAAGGCAGAGAGTATGTAGAGGCCAGAGGAGCCAGAGGCCAGAGACAGAGAAGCACAGAGAAAGAGCAAGGAGGGGTCTTAGGGTGGGAGAGGGGGTAGGGAAGCAAGTGCTAGGGGACATGGCCACTCTGTTGAGGTGGGCTAACTCTAAAACCAGGACTCACGCAGGCAGGGTGGGGCTCAGTCCTTCGACCCTAGGCCTCCCACCACCCCACCCCCAACCCCGGATTCCTTACCTGTATAGACAAAGCGGCCGGGGGCTCCCTTGCAGAACTGCTTGGACTTGTAGGACAGGGTTACCTCCACCACCCCGGGAATGTGCCGCGGGGGCGTCTGCACCCGTATGGCATGGGGCGTGATGAGCTGCGAGGGGAGAGGGGAGGCCTGCCAGTTCCGATCTGGTGAGGGGAGGGCCCAGCCCTGAGGCCCGAAGGGACACAAATGGGAGTGGCCCACCTCGCTCCACACGAGCACGTTCCCAAACACGACCTGCAACCCATCGAAGAAGTTGTCCCCGATGACAATGACCGTGGCGCCTCCCGTGGTCCAGCCTTCCCCAGGGCTAATGGCCTTGATGCAGGGTGTGGCAGCTGGGGGCAGGAGAGGAGCCAGGTCAGGGGCTGGTGCCAAGGTGGGGACTGGGGGCTGGCTGGGACTGTGGCAGCTGCAGCCGGGCCGGGGGTCCTGACCTTCGGAGGGGTCCAGGCGGCGCGCCCTGCGGCCATGCTTGGAGTTGTTGTGTACAAACATGTTGTCAGACACGGCCAGCACATGTCCGTCCACGCTCACCGTTGTGGACACCACCACCTGTGGGGAGAGCCGAGGCAGGCCTGGCTGGAGCCCTCAGGGCTCCCAGGAGGAAACTTGTGGGCACCAGCAACTTGAGACCATGGCTGGATGCTGGATTTCAAGGGTCACTGGCACAGGGAAGAGCTTCAGCCCCTGAGGGGCTGAACTGGTGGAAGGGGGGCCAGCTAGGTCAGGAGACACCCCCAGACGCACAATCTCTGGCTGCCCAGGGAAACTGATCCCCCAGGAGCTAGAAAAATCAAGAGCCCTGGAAAATAAACTGGCTCCTTAGTCGAATTGGCTACTGCTTTTGCACACATGCACCCCAGGTTGTATCCCTGGGGCTCCAAGGCAGGAATGGGTCTTAGGCAAGTGGGAGTCAGTTTTGACTGGGGGAGCAACTTCAGTAAGAGCCTCTCCCCCCCTGGCCCCCGGGAGGAAATTGAGGCCACCTCCTTCTCCTCCACTTCACTGGGAGGGGTGTGCAGGTTGGGGATGTGCTAAGGGCAGCTGCTCTCCCGCTTCATGCTATGCAAATTAGCTGGGTCGTTAATCATGTAAAAATGTCACAATTAGCATCTCCTTAAGTGGGACTCTAATGAAGCCTCCCTTGGCAGCCAGCAGAAGTTGAGATGGAGCTTCCCCACCCCCCGGCAGGCACCAGGCCCTGAAGCACAGGGCTGGGCAGGAATCTGCCCTCCGGGTCTTTCCCAGGGTGGCAGGGCCACAGCCTCCCCACAACTCCCACTATCAGGAAAAGGGCAGGTTTGCAGGGGTGGGGGTGGGGGCACCCTCCCAGACCCACCTGGAAGCGGCGCATGTCTCTGGGATTCCCTGCGTTCTTTAGGCAGTTCTGGTTGCATTTGAGGAAGAACTTGAGGAAAAACCTGAAACAGTGTGGTTGGTGGGCTCAAGGGTCTGGGGTTCTGGAAACCGATGAAGACCCAACTGCTCCCTGCCATTCCCTCCCAGCAGGGTGACTCCCCTCTGCCTGCTCACATGCAGACACACACCCCATGTCCCCGTCACAAGCTGCACACACACAGACTGCCTGATACCCAGAGCAGACCCAATGACTACGTTACTACACAGAATACCCCCCAGTGTATGTAGGATTACACAGTGCCTATTTGTCTCACACAGTGTCTACTCATCGCACCTACACAAAGTATATTCATAAAGAATATGTCCATTATATATACCATATATACCTATTACTCATGAATAATACCCACCATGCAACGTATACTCCATATACAGCAGGTGCTCACACTTACCTTATCCCACTCCA
Source organism: Craseonycteris thonglongyai (assembly GCA_004027555.1). Classification (NCBI taxonomy): domain Eukaryota; kingdom Metazoa; phylum Chordata; class Mammalia; order Chiroptera; family Craseonycteridae; genus Craseonycteris; species Craseonycteris thonglongyai. The sequence continues at coordinate 26,783 of PVKE010011745.1, forward strand.
TGTATATTTGCCACAGTATATGCCTATCACACATATATTGCATGTATATCACATAGCATATCCCTCCCCAGAGTGTATCCATCACCCACAGTGTATACTCGTCATAAACAGTATATCCATTCTATACACTGTATATACTTTATATACTGTTACTCAAAAACATAGTTATCACACACAGGGTATACCCACCACACTCAGGGTATACTCTTCACAGAAGCATATACAATACGCACTCCACATAGAGAGCCTATACTCATCACACACATACTCGTATGGTATACTCATCACATATGTAGTTATGTGCACACAGTGTATGTGTATCCTATATAGTATATGCACAGAAAGAATATGAGAATATGTGCACTAATACACCATTTTATGTTGTATATGATTACCTAAAATATAGTCATTGCAAATACTGTAGTCATCATATACAGCAAGCAGATCCCCCTTCCTCCTTCACAGCAGATCCCAATAAATCCCCCTACGCACAGCAGATTTTGCTTACACACAGCAGACCCCCTACCCCAGCACCCCCAAATGGATCCCCCTCACATATAGTCTATATCCGTTACGTACATAGCAAAAACCTAGTCACACCAAGCCTATACCCATGGTGTACACATGGTGTATCTGCCAGACACACCACACAGACACACAGCGAATACATACCTTCTTTTTCATATCTAGTAACTGGGGGGAAAGCACAGTTATATGCAGTGAAGACTGCTTTTTACACAAACACATGAGTATGTGGGCTTTCAGTACTTTCAGGCAGTTGGCTGTGATGGTGGGGCCTTGGCCCTGCCACTCACCAGTGAGGTAGCCGCTCAGCATGTATTCTTAGTAAACTCAGAGTATTATCAATATCTGCCTTAGCCCTGTGGCCTCTGAGCATCCGGAGAGGTGCCCTTTACAAACTGCAGCGTGCAGGACTAACGTCTGCGGGGGCCCTGGCATGTGGCACAGCCTCTAGGTCACTCTGTGAGCTCCTCTGGTCAGCTTCCTCATTTTACCACCACCTCCTGGTTCTGAATATACATTCAACTCATCAGAGTTGTCTCCAAAGTCTACGAACACGGAATTCACATTCAGAGGAAGATTTGGTACAGGCTCTGAAAGCTAGTGCTCAGGGAAGCCGGGATGGCTCAGCGGGTTAAGCGCTCACTTTGTAGTCCCAGGGTCCGAGGACTGAATCCCAGCCCGGGCCCATGTGGACCCATATGCTGAACTGGGATATGATTCCCATGCAGGAGGCCCCCAGCTTGGTTCTCACCCTCCAGTTTGGGCCCTGGCTCAGGGGGGTGTGCCTCCCATGAGGGAGGCCCCCAGTCCAGTTCCCACCCTGCGTGGCTCCTACCCACCTGTGTGGAACAAAACCATGTCAAAAGCTGATGATGTACAACTATGGAGACTGCTCTGGGCCACCCCCACCCCCACCCCTCTCTCTGTCTCTCTGTCTGTCAAGAACAATAAAATAAATCTTAAAAAAAAAGAAAGCTAGTGCCCAAAGACGACATCCCCAAGTATTGGGAGAGGTGGGTACCACCTCTGGAACAGAGGTGTTCCCAGGGGCAGCCCCTCATTGGGTGTTAGTACTAGTCACTTTCCTGGAGATGCACCCCACTTTGAGCCCGGCCTGTGCCCCATTGCTGACCCCTTAGCACTTGTCATATTCTCCCACACAATGGGTGCCCCTCCGGGAACCTCCTTTAGTTCCCTTCCCATTACATCAGCACGCATTCTCACCCACAGTGGACACCCCAGATTAACTGTCAGTGGTGTAGACCTTCTGTACACGCCGTAGAGCACTCTGAGGTACAAACATGTCATATGACCCCAAATAGTACACACCTGTCGTGCAGACACTCCATCTACCCCTACAGGATATCCTGCAGTGCAGAGAGCTTATATGCCTCAAACGGCAGTCACCACGGTATAGATGCCCTCCCTATATATCCCCATAGGTCACCCCAAGGTCCAGGCACTTCAAATGCTCCCCAATAGTATACCTGTACAGTGTAGACACTCCATCTCACATTATACATCACAGCAGTGACTCCCCACACCCTTGTAAGACACCTTATGGTGTAAACACCTCTGTGCCCATCGTAGTCATCTTGGGCGTGTCCCACATTTATATGAAATAGTGTGTAGACCAGTTTATTTAAGTTCCATATTCATGTGCTCAGTCCTTTCCAAGGTGCTGCGCAGAGGAGCGCAAACAGCAGGACAGGACACAGCCCCTATCCTGAAGGGGATTCATGCTGACCCTTGGATGTCACTGATGATGCAGCAAGCATGGAAGTGCGTCATAGACGAAACACACTCTCCTTACATCCACACACATGCCTGCTGCACCCAACGCCACTCCCAAACCTACAGAATCCAGAGGAAGGTTCCCTGCGATGGGGCTGGAGGTGGAGGCTCTGGCCCAGGCACTGACTCACGGTGCGGCCTGGGGTGAATCCTGCACCTCTGGCATCCATACTCCTCCACGAACTGGGGACATAGACACTGAGGGCTGCTGAGGTCTCTTCCAGCCCTGCGTTTGGAACATCCTTTATTTCTGATCTTCCCAGGCCTCAGGCTAGTTTCCTGTAGGGTCTGGCTCCCCCTAGAGGAGTCCCCTCTTGGCCCCTTCCACAGCTCTTGCTCTGCAGTTCTTCCCACCCTTTCCCTTTTCATTACAGATTGCACTTGTCCTTTGGGTCCACACCCATACCCACGCCCTGTCTACCCACCTTTTCTGGTCACTCTGGGCTTCAGGGCCCACCCCACTCTGAGCCCCAGGACCCTCCCAACACCTCCATCTATGCCGGCATCTCCATTTTTGAGCCTGGTTGACATTACCTGCAGAGCAGCCGCACAGTCCTGGGCCCTCCGTGAGGATAACGAGAGTTAGTCCCCTTTTCCTTTCCTTCTGAGCCTCTAGCTCAGAGCCACACACAGTTGTCATCAATGGTGGAGCTGCTGACATCGCAGCCACTACCAGCTGGTAGCCCGTGAGGCTGCTCGCACCCTGTCGGAGGCCCCGTCGATGCACACACTTCCCAGAGCAGCCTGCTGAGGCTGCAGTGTGTCCCCTGCCCACTGCCAGCAGGGCTGTTCCAAAAAATTATTCACAACTTGCAAATAAGGCAACAAACAAACAAACAAACAAAAGACTTTGGGAGTCCTTCCAAAGTAATCCTGGAACAGTGGTTTTTCAAACTGTGGTACCCAGACCAACAGCAGCAGCATCACCTGGGAATTTATTAGAAATACAGAATTTCAGGCCCCACCTCAGACCCTTTGAATCAGAAACTCACGGGGTGGGGCTTAGCTGTCTGTGTTTTCATGAGCCCTGCAAGTGATTCGGATGCTCCCTAATGTTTAAGAAGCCCTGCTCTAGAGCGTCACTATCCCGTCGACAGCTACTAGCGCTGTGTGGCATTGAGAACTTCAAACGTGAATTGAGATGTGCTGTAAGTGTAAAACACACATCAGATTTCAATTGTTCAAATGGATGAAAAAAGAATGTAAAATATTTAATTAGTTAATTTTTTGGTATTGATTGCATATGGAAATGATATTTTGAATATATTGGGTTAAATAAAATATACTGTCACAATGTTACCACTTACTTTTTAAAAAATGTGGCTACTGGAAAATTTTAAATGATTCATACATATGTGGCTTGCATTATATCTATATTGACACCGCTGCTCTAGAGTATTATGATAAAGCCCTCTAAGAGCTAGCTGATTCTCCAAGGAAAGTAACATTGACTCATATTTGCTGTTGATTAGGGTCCAGATGCTATAAAGCTAGGTGCTAATCTACAGAAAACTGATGAGATGCAGATGATTTTTGTTGGGAGAAGTAAATAATGTTTGTTCAGTAGTGAAATTAGCTCTAGAGGTTACAATTTTTATTGTCCTATGGACATTAAATAGCTTTGTATTTAACTTGGCAATCTCATTCTGATATTTTTCACATATCTCATTCTTCGTTCCTTCCTCCCTACCTCCACCCGTTTCCACACTCTCCTGGAGAGAAGAGAGCTTGGCAGTGTCTGGGTAAGTGAGGATTGTGCCATCCTGCTCTGGGGCTAGGGACATCCTACAGGGACCCGAGGCAGGAGGGGATGTGCACTTTGCTGGGCTGTGAAGCCCTGCTTGTCATTAGGGAAGCACTTCCCCCACCCCAAGCCTGGATGATGCTGGGGGGGCGGGGAGGATAAGGGTATGGGAGAAGCAGCCCCACTACACCCCATGGGGCAAGAAGGGAGCCCCTTTTCTCCAGCTGGGCAGGGCCAAGCCCACCTGAGTATCCCATGGAGACTGAGCACTTTAGGATGTCCCCTGGGCCAGGCAGGACCTATGACCAGTCATATCCTCACGGTGGCCATGAGGCTTGTTGGGGGCATGGTCCCACAGAAAGGGTGGTAAGATAAAGATAAAATCTAGGAGCTGCCATTCAGATTACTAGAAGAAAACACCATAAATACAAGTAGGAGTTACAAATAAAATACTAAACTGCAAAAAAAAAGTTAAAAAGGCATCTAGGTCTAATTTATCAAGCACTTACTTAGCAAGAGCCTGGAACTCCACTGAGCTCATCACTGCATTATCTTATTTAATCCTCTTCTAGTTCTGAGGAGGTGCAGGTCTATAGTCATTCCCACTTTACAGATGAGAAAACCAAGGACAAGCAAGAAGAAGCTACAAAGTCACAGTAAATGCCAACACCAGGGTACAAACTTGGGACTTTAAGCAACACTGATATTGACAAGAATCAAGAAAAGGTCCCTCTAAGTGGAGTTCTCAGAGTCCAACTCAGCCCCAGCTATGAGGCTTCCACAGCAGGACTGTTTAGCGAGCTGTCTTTCAAAAGAGGCAGGCTGTGCAGGGACCAGGTTAGCCACCGAATGGGGACTTCCTCACTGTTACACATTCATCAAGGTTGCAAAGAAGACTCAGGTCCCCTTACCCCTAGTTTTGGGCCTTTGGCTGTTGTGACTGCTGCTCTCAATCTGGGAAGATTTATCAAGATTAAAAACCAGTTGCCCAAGATGAGTCAAGAGTGATCAGTGTTGAAGTTCAGTGAAGGGTACACATAGTTCATTATTCTATTCTGCCTATATCTTCAACATTTGCTATAATAAAAAGTGTAATAAAAGACCAGCAAACAAAGCATCACTTTCACAAGAACCCCTATCTCCTGCTCCATTCCTGGAATCTCATCCTAAAAACCAGGTTACAGGGCTTGTTACCAGTGTTTTCCTCCCTTCATCCCTGTGAGATACCTACTTAGAGCTGAAATTATGTTCCCACTTCCAAAGAGAAAGCTGTTAGTAACTGAAAGAGCTGGACGGAGCCCCAGGGCTCTTGCAACTACAGAACTGTCATGAGCAAGGGAGTGAATGTCTAGACAACAACTTCTTTCCAACAGAACTCCCAAAGGGATATCCACTAGCTACATGTGGCTACTGAGCACTTGGCATGTGACTAGTGTGACTGAGAGACTAAATTAAAAATTTTATTTCTTTTCAATTAATTTAAATAGTCACATGTATTGGCTACCATGTTGAATAGTAGATCTAGAAAAAGAGAGCTGGGAAAGCCGGGATGGCTCAGCGGGTTAAGCGCTCGCTTTGAAGCCCCGAGGACCGAGGATCGAATCCTGGCTCCGGCCCAGGCGGACCCACATGCTAAACTGGGGTGTGCTTCCTGCATGTGGTGAGGCCCCCAGTTCAGTTCAAAGAAAAAGAAAAAGAGAGCAGTGTGAATGGATGCATGCATTGGGCAGGGCGTTCAAAACAACAAGGTAGGCTATGAAGGCCTTGGAAAGGAAGCCGATTGGGATCAAACTAGATATCTATTTCCAAGCCAAAAGTTGGCACTGCAGGCTGGAATAGGGGAAAATGGGGGAATCCTCCACTCATTTTCATCCCAAGGGGCTCAGAAGAAGCAAATCATCTCTGTGGCAGAGTCTGCTCTCTCCGTGTTTTCCTTGTCTGCTGCTCTCTGCCCCCAGCCCAAGGACAGAGGAGGATACAGATGGCTAGAACACCCATGCTCTCATTCATTCAATACACCCAATTAAAAGATGGTAGTAAACACCTTCTATGTGTCAGGCAGTGGAATCTAGAGGTGAACAAGATCTTAAGGAAATTGTAATTCAGCAGAAAAGAGAGCAATTTAAAGCACAGCCAGTAAGACAGAGGGGTGGGGCCCGGCAGAATAACTTGCCAACTATAATCTGTAGCAGCCACTCTGCCTGGGAGAGGTGGCAGGGGTCCTAGAGGTCATATGTGATCTTGGGTATTTTGAGTCTTGGAGGATGAGGGGCATTTTGCCTTGAAGACAAGCAGCAGTCGGGAGCCCTCCATGTAAGTGGGATAACAGCCCTGCCGTGGGACAGGTAGCGAGCATGGCACACCCTCCCCATAGTACCGGACAAGACTGAGGAGAGGGAGGCAGCTGTGGACCAGGGCCCGGGGGAGGGGGGGGGGGGGGCACCAGATCATGTGGGATTTGAACCTTGTGGGTGATGGGGCTGTGGCATTTGGAAGTCATTTTGCCTCCAAGGAGATGAAGGTAGCAAAGGGCCTAGGCCAGAGAAGGAATGCTGAGTGTGGAGGGTGGTGGAGTGGCCCTGATGGGGGCAGCCCATGCTCCTTCCTAGTCTTGGCCTGGGGCAGCAGCCTGGGCCCAGTGTCCCCAGGGCCATAGCCACCTGTCATACCTGGACCTTGCCTCTCCACCGTGATCCTCACTAGGGCAGAGGTGGCTGCAGTGCAGATGGGCTGGGGGTCTATAAATAGCCAGGGTGCATACATTAGCATGCCAATGCTCCTGAACCCCATCCTCTATGCTAATGGCCCACCATGCGCCTGAACACCTTCTGTTCCCCTGCATGCATTTGCATGCACAATTAGCATAATCTTGTATAATTAATGAACAGCGTCAATTTTAGCTCCTAAGTAATTTGATTAACATGTTGATAGGGCACTTACTAGGCTCTCCAAACCTCAGGGCTGGGCCTGCGGCCTGAGGAGAGGGGGAGAGGAGGTGAAGAGACTGCTAAGGGGCCCCCAGCTGCCCATGAAGAGTGGTGGTGACTCCACTTTCCTCTAATGGGGCCTGAGGGGAGGGGTGGAGAGGCTGCTAATGGGAGGCCTCTGCGCACCCCACATGGAGTGCAGGGACAGGCTGGAGTGTGGCTTCAGTGGGTCACCTGATCATGAAGCCCATTTGTGCCTATGTGGATGCAGAGATACACACGCCCCCTGCATGTACCCCCAGTCCAGGGAGTCTTCCGTGAATGCAGGATGGAAGAACAGAAGAGCAGGAGGGATGGAAAAATGTAAGATGGACTTGGGGGGCAGGGGATGGACGGGCAGCCGGAAGCCACAGAGGAGGGTGTGCTTGTGAGCGATTTGGGGACATAAATGGGGAGGTGGGGGTCCTGAGACTGAAGAGAAGATGAAGTTGTGTGTCTCTCTGTCCATGGGGGAGTGAGCCAGTCTCCGAAGCCAGAGATCTTGGTACCTCTTATTTCTGAATCATGGGAGGCAGAGGTGGGGGGCCGGCAAGGCCTGGCACCTTCCACAATGCGCCAAGTGGTCCAGAGGGGAGAGAATAAACAGAAGACTGAGAGTTGCCCCCATCCTGTTCTGAGACAGACTGATTACCGGCGCAGGCCCTCCAGGGCCGCTAGCAGTGACTCACGCTCCTCTGCTGCTCATCTCTTGACTGTGGGCAGAGTCCGTAAGTACTTCCCTGCCTCTGACTGGCTTCCTCATTGCTGTCTAGGCTCAGTCGCACTTACCCTCTAAGATGGTCAATGAGCTGAGGGAGGGTGGAGTAAGAAGTGATATTGTAGTAGGCACTAGCCTGTACACTTAACTTCATGACATCCCTACAAGCTGGGGTTAAGAGTCAGCTCCATTTTACAAATGAGAAAACTGAAGCAGAGAGAGGTGAGACGTCATTCCAAGTTGTATGACCAGACATTCCAGATTGACTTGAGCCTCTGAATCCTGAAGAGTCCTCCCTTATGGTGAGAATTTATCAAATTGCAGACTGTTCAATCACTAGCCATCTCCCACTCCACCCCTTAGGGTCCCCAAGGTCCCTCATGCTGGCACTCCCTCTTCCAGTATCCTCTTGGGGCACTGTCTACAGCTTCATGCTAGCCTCAGCATGGGGGCCACTCTGACCTCAAGCTTGGTTTCAGCTACCCAGATGTCTTCCCTTCAGTCTTTGCTCTGTATTAGGTGTGGCTTGGGGACCCTTGTCTTTGTGATTGGCCAGCCCACATGAACCCCAAGGCAAATGGGGAAATCTCACATGAACCCCCTCTGCGTCTCCCTACTCAAACACTTCCAGCTCTGAAAGGGGTGCGGAGGGGGAGGAAGTGCAGTTCATTCTGCTGGCAAGAGGGAAAACTTCAGTCCCACTTCAGCACTGACGGAGCCGGGAGGTTCTGGGACCTCAAGGGGAATTGCCAGGATGGACCCTGGACAGAAGCCTGCACTGGCAGCATCAGTGTATGAGGAAACAGACTCTGATGGAAAGGGAAGAAGGCAACAGCAGATGCTAGCCTGGACTTGTTTTGTGGAAAACAAGAAATGTTCCACTGACCACTGGATTAGAAAGAGGGGCTTATTCTTTCACAGCTCTCACAACCCCTTCTCATCAAATTACATTTGTCACATTGTTCTTGATCTAGGAATTGGGTCTAATTTTACTGCCAAAGAGTAGACTAGAGTTTACCTCTGCCAGGTGGCTCAGACAGGACCTGTTTCAACAGTGTCATTGAATGACACCCATTGTGCATCAGGCACAAACTATTAATACATGCCAGAAAGTGATTATAGCGCGAAGCTCCTGCCTACCTCTGAGATCCAGAGAAGAGCTGTGAGTCTGCCATGGGAGGGAATCTTCCCCACCCACTCCTACACAGAGTCATCCTGATTCATCAAGCAAATATTTATTCTTAGAGCCTTGATGTCCGATAAGCTAGTCATTTTAATGTGGCTATTTAAATTTTAATTAATTAAAAATTAGGTAAAATTAAACATTCAGTTCCTCAGTCACAGCAGTTACATTTGAAGTGCCCAATAGGTACCTGTGGCTATTAGCTACCATATGATCAGTGCAGAATGTTTCCATTATCACAGAAAGTTCTATTGGATAATGTCTTAAAACCTTAAATTGTTCTTTATTTCCTCTTATTTCCATAATTATTATTATTATTATTATTATTTGCTCAACTGCTCTGTAAGCTCTCAGAGGGCAGGAATTATTGTTTAATCTTCTCTCCTTCCTCCTGAGCATCCATCACAGTGCCTACCCCACAGCAGGTGCTTACTGATTCATGATGTAATTCAAGAGTTAAATTTAGGGGAAGTCGGGATGGCTCAGTGGGTTGGGCGCTCGCTTTGCAGCGCCGGGGACAAGGATCGAGTCCTGGCCCCGGCCCATGCGGACCCATATGCTGAACTGGGGAGTTCCCCAGTTTAGTTCTCTCTCTGTCTCTGTATCTCTCTCTCTCTGTCAAAAACAATAAAATAAAGAAAGAAAGAAAGAAAGAAGTCCAGGACCTTTACCTCTTAAAAAAAAAAAAAGAGTTAAATTTATTGTGACATGATTAATGTTGGACCAAAACTCCCAAATCCCCTTTAATAGGAAACAATGTAAAATCCTATACTCAAGTTAAAAATATCAATTATACAGAACTATGTGAATAATAGAGCAAGGACTTCTGAAAATGTGTTCTTCCATAAAACAATAGGAACACAGGGAAAAACTGTCAAAATTAACTTTTCTGAGCCCTGAAAACTAACAAAAAGTTTGCAACACTCCAAGGAGTATTTGTTAAGAAGATACTTGAATCTTCATGAGAACAGAGAACTTTGCAGTGTTCTAATTTGCCCTATTCCCATACCCCTCTCCCCAGCTCTGTGGTAGCCTTAAATCTAGCAGCCTTGAAAGCATGGTAGTTGTGAAAAACAGCAATTGAGTAGCCACTGAAATGGACAGATTGGGTTTGGAACTCCTCAACAGTCTGAATTCTCTGACAATTATCACTATTTGATTTGTCTGGCAGCTCCGACAGCTCCATTCTCAGTACTTGTTTCGGCCTGAATCAGAGCTTGCTTAGTGGGAAAAGCCCTATTCTCAGGTATTTGTTTAAAACAACCAGTAGCAACTGTTCAACACTGCTGTTGCTTGAGGGAGTGATAGTAGTTGGGGCAAATGAGAGTCTGGGAGAAGTGGGAATGAGATGTTTATAGGGGGCTCTGAAAAGCTCTTATATATTCCTGGAGATTTAGGAGGCCATGTGCATATGCACAGAAGAGCACATGCCCAGGAAAGATCTCTGAAGGCTCTCCTTAATTTCTCATCTCTGGTTGATTTGAAACCCTGCACAAGCAGGAAGCAAAAATAAAGACAGAACTGTAAATTGATGGAGCATTAAAGGCATACCCCAACGTACATATATGAAATCTTTTGGCAAAGGGTTGAAGACTCATTGGTTCAAGGCATTTAAGGAAGTGCCTGTCCAATCATGAGCTGACCACTAAATTAAATGAACAGAAACTTTAGAGGCCACACATAACAAGCAATACAGATTTTATAGGATTGGCCCTGAAAAATCACTAAACAAACAATATAGCAACAGCAATAAACACTGGGAGAGAAGACCTAATTTTTAAAGTTATCACATTATATTATTAAAATATCCAGTTTTCAACAAATAATTATGAGATGTGTAAAGTAATAAGAAACTATAGCCCATACATGAGAAATAAATCAGTATGAAGGAACTGTCCTCAAGTAAGCCCACATATTATATTTACCAAATAAAAAATTTAAATCAGCTATTATAATATGTTTAAAGAACTAAAGAAACAATGTCTAAAACAAAGAAAAGTCTGAGAATGATATTTCATCAAATAAAGAACATCAATAATGAGATAAAAATTATTTTTTTAAAAAAGAACTAAATTTAAATGCTGGAGTTGAAAAGGACAATAACTGAAATGAAAAATATCTAGAACTCAACAGCATATCTGAGTTGAGAGGAGAAAAAATAAAAATTCAAGATAAGTCAATTGAGAGTAACGAGTTCTGGAGCAGAAAAAAAAAAACGAATGACAAAAATAAACAGAGTCTACTACCAAAAGACACATAATGGGAGTCCCAGGAGGAAAGAGGAAAGGAAAAGGAGCAGAAGAAAATTTGAAGAAATAATGGCCCCAAATTCCCCAAATTTGATGAAAAACCTTATTTTGCACATTCAAGAAGTTTAATGAGCTCCAAGTAGTATGAACTCAAATGGATGTGCACATAGGCACATACTCAAATGATCAAAAACTAAAGACAAAGAAAGAATCTGGAAAGCAACAAGAGGGGGAAGAAACTCATGGACAAGAGATCCTCAATAAGATTAACAGTTGACTTCTCATCAGAAACCACGGAGGTCAGAAGACAGTAAAATGACATATTCCTTTCAAAGTGCTTAAAAAAACAAAAAAACTATTAACCAAAAATTCTATGTTCAGCAAAACTATCTTTCAAACATAAAAGATAAATTAAAATGAAATGAACATAAAGGATGACTTAAGACATTCCTAGATAAACAAACAATGAGAGAATTCATCACTAACAGATCATTTCATATAAGAAATATTAATGGGACTCCTTCATTGTAAAGTGAAAGGACACAAGACAGTGATTCAAATCTACATGAAAAATGAAGACTACTGAGAAAAGTAACCATGCAGCTATATAAAAGACATTATATATGTATTTTTGTTTGTAACTATTTTGTTTTCCTACCTAATTTAAAAGACACTGCATGTGTGAGGGGGCAGGGAGTATATGGGAACTGTAATTTCTGCTTATTTTTGCTATAAACCTAAAACTGCTCTAAAAGAGAAAATCAATTAAAGAAACTACAGAAAGCAGTAATTATAAAACTGTGTTGACGGGATTATAATGTATAAACATATACTCTAATGAACAAAAATATAACAAAGAAGAGAGGAAATAGGGGTATATTGGAACATTGTTTTTATACTATTAAAATTGGTATCCATCTAAGTTAGATTGTTTTAAACTAGGATAGTAATTGTAATTCTCAGGGACACCACTGAAAAATTATTCAAAAACTAAATAAAAACAACAACAAAATTTAAAAGGTGTGCTGGAAACTATTCATTTAACATAAAAAGGCAGTAATAGTGGAATAGAGAGACAAAAGCCAAAAAGTAAGACATATAGGAAACACAAAGCAAAATGGCAGATATAAATTTTATTTTATCAGTAATTATATTAAATATAAATGGATTAAGCATCCCAATTTAAAGGCAGAGATTGGCCAAATGGATTTAAAAAACATAATCTAACTAACTATATGCTGTATATGTGAGACATAGTTTAAATTCAAAATGGAAAAAGGTTGAAATAAAGGGTTAAAAAAGATATATTAAGCAAACTCTAACCAATAGAAAGTTGGATCAGTTTTATTAATATATAAAATAGATTTTGAGACAAAATTGTTATGAAACAAAGAACACATTTTATAATGGTAAAAGTTAATTTGTCAGAAAGAATAACAATTATAAACATATATGCACCTGACAATAGAGCTACAAAATACATGAAGAAAAAATGACTGAATTGAAGGAAAAAAAATGGATAAATCAACAATAGTTGGAAACTTCAATGACCTATTTTGAATAATGGATAGAATTACTGGACAGAGACCAACGAGAAAATAGAAGGCTTGCATTTCATACAATAAATAAATTACATTTTTTTTTTTTTTTTTTTTTT
>PVKE010011746.1:0-39582 GCA_004027555.1 Craseonycteris thonglongyai
TGTCTTAAATGGGTCTTTCAAAAAGCAAAACTTTTGAGTTTTGATGAAGTTCATTTAAGCAGGTTTTTGGTTGTTTTTTTTTATAGTTTGTGCTTTCTATGATACTAACTTTATGAGGAAGGCTGATCTGTGGTGGTATTTTCTAAGATGAGATCCAGACCACAATAGTCTGAGTGACTTGTCTCAGACTATGGAAACTTGGTGATAAAGCCAGGAATAATGCTGGGAATAATGCTGAAATCTTCAGGCTTGAAATCTACATGATTCTCAGCATCCCAAACCATCCTTCTGTTGTCCTAAGTGATGTTGGGCTAATTTTCTCCATCTTTCTCCCTTTTTTCTTCCACTTCTCAGTCAAAAGACCAGCCAGATTACGGAATATATTCCCGGATCTCCTCATCCCCTACCCACAGCCTCTACGTCTTTGTGAGAAACTTTGTGTGCAGAATTGGGGAAGACGCTGAGCTCTTCATGTCTCTCTATGACCCCAACAAGCAAACAGTCATAAGGTAGGTGTGGTCAGTATTTCCTGACTTCTCTTAATGTGAGAAGCTGGAATTGGTAGAGCACAGAGCATCCTTTCTTTCCATCATCACATGCGGAGATATGCCCACTCAGAAGAGAAACTGAGCCTAAGTGAGAATGTGCAATAACTTCTTTTAGGTTATGGAAGTCAGGTGCAAGTATTACTTACCATCAGATTTTTCCCAGAGTGGGGTCATAATTATAGGATATTATAAATAGATTTTGAGTGCTGAAAAATAATCAGAAATAATAAGACTCAGAGAGATAACATTGAATAGAGTTTAAAAAAAACCCAACTATTTTTAAAACAGGAATTGAGAAATAAATGGTGAAAACATTGCGTCCTCCATGGCAGTAATGGTCTTAAGAGTATGGGCTCTGAAACCCACCTGGGTTCACATCCTGGCCACCCTCCCAGCCACCCCCTCCCCCATTCACTTTTTCTTAGCCTTGGGCACATTGCTAATTGTTCTCAAGCCCGAGTTTTCTGTTTGCAGAATTGCAGATGCTAAGCTCACAGGATCATTTCTGTCAGGCTTTAGTGAGAAAATTCACACGAGGCACAGGCCCTGGCAAACACTGCCTGTGCTCCACGTGGCGGTGACACTGATTAGTACTACTTCAGTAACTGTTCTTGAGAATGGAGCGGGGGAGGGGACTTCTGGGTGCCTCAGCTCAAGGCAGGGGAAAACGCCTCTGGGAATCTCTAGGGAAAGACTTTGGCACACCTCCGGCCCCCACTGCCAACCTCCTGGCCTCTGGTTCAGACTACCCTTCCTCCTAGGTGACTACTGCCTGTCCCCTCCAATGGGATTTTGGGCCAACAACACATTGTCCCAAATTTGAGGTCCCACTTGACCTATTAGAATGGATCTGGAACATGATCTGCTTTTATGGTGAAAATGATGTCTTTCTAGCTAGGTCGTTAGGATGATTAAATGAGGTAACATACAATGCATACTGAATATGCTGCTTTAGGAAATAATGGCTCTCCCGGAGACATTTGTGAACGATGGAGGGGCCGTCCCTCTAAGAACACTGACCTGAGGTCTGTACCTGATCTTATTTAATCCTCATTACTCCATGCCATGTGGGTGAGATCATGAGGTTCAATGGGGGTCAAGCGGCTTTTCCAAAGTCACACATGTTTATAAACGCAGAGCTGAGATTTTCATCCAGGTTCATCTGACTCCAAAGACAAGGTAGTTCCCACTTTAGTCTGTCACCAAAGAACCTTGCCTAAGAGTAATATCAAATATCCTGAATGGTTTTCACCAGGGTTTTGGCACTATAATTGTGCAAACCTAAATCCCTACTAGTTGAGAGCCAGCCCAATGTACCTGACTGGGCTTCAGTGGACACTGCCAACAAACATCCCTGATCCCTTAGCACCCACCTTGAAATAGTCTGCTTGTCATAGTCTCCTTGTTGTTCCTGTCACCTGCTCTGAAGGCATCTATGACAAAGATCCTGAAAGCACTAATAGGACCCTCCCTGCCTCTTAGAGAACTCCTCAGGGCTGAATTGGCAAGGGTGCCTGGCCTACCGGGCCATCAAGTAATGGATGGTCTGAACCAACTCCGGGGAGAGAGGCAATGGATCAGGGAATTGGCAGCTCTGTTCCCTGAGGTGTCACATGGGATGATGTGCTCAATGGAGCATGCCTGAGTGATGAGACTGCCAGAGATGCAGGGAATCCCCAGGAGAGTGAGGGACAAGGAGGAGAAGGAGGACAAAAGGGACAGAAGCCCAAAAGTAGGAAACAGGAAGAAGTGGCATGACACAGGAAAGGGGCAGGAGAACTTGGAAGCCCCCACCCCCACCCCCATCCCCGCCCCATCAGCCAGACTCTGCTCTTTACCCCAGAAACCAGTCTTCTCCACTCCTGCCTGCCCTAATCAGGGTTGACATACACTGAGCCAACGGCAAGTTGAGGCAACCTCTGTATGGTCCAGACATGGACTGGGGAGCATTTGGCTGAAGCTGACCTTTCAATGTCAGGATGAATCATGGTTAGATTCCAGTGGGTGCCTGTGAGAAGATCAGGTTTGGGAGATTTAAGGTAAATTTGTGTAGGACAGAAAAAGAAGCTGCTCAGGCATCAGGCCAGTGGCAAGGCTAATTTCTAAAAGAAGCAGAGGAGGAGTTGGATTGGTTCTCACCCTTCCCCCCAGGAGGGTGTCATGAGGAGGAGGTCTCACCTGTCAGGGCCAGGTGGGCCTTCCACATATACCACACAGCTCTTCCTGGGTAAGGATGGATGGGGCCAGCTCAGCCATCTAAATTGCTTTTCTTATTTATGATTCTATTTCTCCTAGAAGAAAATTGCTGGGGCCTGCTCTTTCAACCTAACAGGGTGGTTCTCTGTGGGGCTTGCTACATGTAATATAAGATCCTGGGAAATACCCACATATTTCACTATGACAGTTAATAAATAACCAATGGGAAATAATAAAAAAAAAATATTTGGATGGAGCCTTCCTGGTGAGTTGGTTGCAAATTTCATTGAAATTTTAAAATCTTACTGGAAAAAAAAAAAAAAATCAAACGGTGCATTTAACCAGATTGAGTTTAAACCAGTGGTTAATCCAGGGCTGCCTTCATTGGTTATCAGTTCCATTTCCCCTTGAACTTTGCTCAAGTTACTCTCCTTAATCTTCTAGGGGTGAGTGGAGAGAAACAAGATATCAGATAGAACAACTCCCCATCCCCACCCAAAAGGCAATTCCCTTAACTTTGCTGAGTTCTCATTATGTCTTTCTGCCATGACTTGGTTTTTGAGCTTTATTTTGCTTTTCTTAAGTCAAGATCATGAGCATTTATTTAGCACCGAAAATCTAATAACTCAGCAAACTGTTCTAAGCGTCTCCTAAGTTAAAGAAGAGCTAGACTTACTCTATCTTCCTGGCACAGCTGGACCTGGCACAGTGTGAACTGTGCAGGGTAGTGTATGGTTGCCCAAAGATGTGAAATGATAAATGGTCATATGTTAGAACCACGTGACTGCCTCTCATAAAACCCTTAAGTGAGTTTCAGTTAGCCAAAATCCTTGAATGACCTACAAGGCTTACATGATTTGGACTTTCTCTCTAATTTTTCTCTTACCAGTTTCTCCTTGGATCTGTTTTTTTTTTTGTTTTTTTTTTTTAAAGATTTATTTTTATTGTTTATGACAGAGGGAGAGAGAGATACAGAGACAGAGAGAAGGGGGAGGGCCCAGAACAGTCTCCATAGTTGTACATCATTTGTTTTTCCACATAGTTTTGTTCCACAGGTGGGCGTGGGGCTGCACAGGGCAGGAAATGGGCCAGGGTCTTCACCCTGGTGAGAACTGAACTGGAGGCACTCCCCAGTTCAGCATATGGGTCCACTCGGGCCAGGACCGGGATTTGATCCTCGGTTCCCAGGGCTGCAAAGTGAGCGCTTAACCCACTGAGCCATCCCGGCTTCCCCTGGATCTGTTTTTTAGATGTGTGCGCTCCATTCTGCCTCAGGGCCTTTGCATGCATGTTTGCTTTGCCTGAAAAATTCCCCTTTCCCACTCTTTTTTCTTGACCAACTTTATTTACATGTCATGTCCTCAACAACGATGTTTCTGACCACCCAGATTAGGTCAGGCTCTTGTAATATACATTCACCTCAACATCCTGACCTTTTTTTTCATAGCCCAATTGCATGTATGTAGTTATTATAAGCACATTTAAATAGTTACTTATCTCAGATAATGGCTAAGGCCCTCTATGATCCATCACAGTGTGATGTTCCACTCAAGGAAACATCCCTACATCCAACGGATAATTGAAAATAATTCAAATCTTTACTCTGTCTCAAAAGGGGAGTGGGATGGGAAGGGCAAATACATTCTTAATGTCCAGCAAATTGTACTAAGATCCTCTGCCCTCTCATCTCTGCCCTCAGCAACCTCACAGAGACCCTTGCTGCTCTTCAGAATTATCAGGCTGCTGGGCCAGAAACTGCTCAGCACATGGGGAGGGAAGAGACACTTAATACACTCATATTGGTAGTTCTTTGCCCCTGCTAGTCTAACCTCTGTGCCCCTGATAGGACTGAGCCACTTGGAGGGAGAGACCACATCTCAAACACTACTGTGTCTCAGTGGCCGAAGTGGAGTAGAGGCCGAGTGTATATCTCTGCCCAGTGACTGTTGAGCCCCTGACAGTAACAGTCCCCATCTCTCTTCCCACAGTGAGAACTACCTGGTGCGATGGGGCAGCAAAGGCTTCCCAAAGGAGATCGAGATGCTCAACAACCTGAAGGTGGTCTTCACGGTGGGTGTGCATCGTCTTCTTGTCACCACATTCCACACTTACAGGGACATGGTTTTGGAAACGAGGCTGCTCAGTGGGTCAGGAGAGAGCACAGCCTCAGTGCAGAGCCATGTTCTATGCTTTCTTCAGGGATTCGGAGCCAATAGAGGGCATCGTGTACCCTGAGGAAGCTGTTGGGAAGGTGTCTCCTCTCCCTTCCGCCCTCCCTAGCTCTTTCTCACACGTGTGCACACTGAGAACACATGCAGAGCTCTGTGTAAGCAAGTATAGACCTCTTCCAGCAAGCATGTCTAGGTGAGCTGGGGACAGCAGTTATGCTGATTTTCTGGTTAATTTGTGGTTAACCCAAGTTCCCTCTTTTGGTTCAAATCTAAAAACTTTCTCAAATATATCAGGAAAAGAAAAAAGGCTTTCCTAGAACATTGACTGCCTTGGTAATTGGATATTCTGACCATAATTAAGCTATAGATGACTAAAGACGTTACAAGTCCCTGGGATCGTCTTAAATACCAGTACTCACTGGATGAGATATATGAGGGCTGTCTGGAAAAATATCCAGCCATTGTCAATATAATGAGAATGGTCACATGGTTGGATACTCTCCGGACAGCCTTTGTATACAGAAATGTTGAAATCAGTGGAGAGAAGGTAAGTGTTATCATGTCCAGGAGAGACCCCCTCTCTTGTCCTCTTTCACGAGGATTGTTAACACGTTGCATACGGCGGGGTTTAAAACCCTCATACCCCTCTGTTCCAGCAGGTATTTAAATGAGACCACGTTGAAATGAACTCTTCTCTTTAAAATGCTATTGCTTTCATATTATTTATAACTTTTCAATGAAATTTTTTGTACTTACGTAAATTTATCCATTGATAATATTTGCTCGTTATATATCAACCAAACCTCATTATTTAAATAAATCTTGCAAAAAATAAAAGGTCAAGTGTAAAAACGAGAATTCTCATTACCCGTCCTTAATGCATGGCTCAGAAAAAACGAAGATTCTCGTGATCCATATGCAATGTGTTAAGAGTGTGATCTAAAGACACCCAAGGATGTCGGTGGGGTCTACAAGTTCCTTTGTGGAAAAGAGCATTTATGAAATTTTTTTTTTTTCACTGTGTTTGTTGCCTGTGGAACAAGGGTAATTATAGGGGAGGAGCCAGGGAGAGATTTGGGCCCTTACCAAACTGATGAGTTTCATCCAGGAGTGACCGACATGCTAGATTAACCTATCTTGCTCTACAATAATTTTCCAGTTACAGCCCATTAAATGCAGTCTTACGTTATGTCACAATTAGATTTAAGTGCAGCTGATTTATTTTGTTTGTTATTTCCTAAAAAATGGGCCAGAGGAATGAGATCATAGGTCCTAATTATTGAGACAAAGTTTTCTTGACTTATATAAATGTACCTCAATTTGTTTATCTATTATTAGTTAGAAGGAGGAGCCTATTTATTTTCTTGATAAATAGGAGAATCCCATGAGGCTTCCTGATTAAACCAGGAGACAGATGCTTCATGAGAGGGAGAAGGACAGGGAATCAATCAGAGGTTCATTTTGCAGAGAATTGATTCATGATGTAAACATGTGGGAAAGGGCATTGGTAAATTTGTGTCACTTAGTATTAATGAGAGGGAGATCCTGCCTTCATGGGATTCTGCCTGTGCCACCACCTTTTCTTCCCATGGCAGATGAACTTGAGAACTGGTTGACTGGTTCAATAGGCTGTCACTTCCCTCTCTTGAAATGATGGGAGTCTTCATTTTGGGTCAAAGAAGGTCATGGTGCTCTCGCTTCTTTCATTGATTAAAAGGCTACCCAATGAGTATCCACTGTGTGTAAGCTCTGTGCTAGTTGCTGGGGATACAGCAGTGAATAAACTGGAAGCCCCAGTTCTCACGGTGTGATGGGGGGAATTCGGAAAATAGGTAAATGAATACATAAACCAGAGAGATGTCAGAAGGCAATCTGTGCAGTAGTAGGTAATTAAAACAGGGTGACGTGATGGCGTTTGACTGGGAGTTACTTTCAGTTGGGCATTGAAGTGATATATAAGAGATGAGATAAGACATGGCAGGCATGTGCCTCTCTGGCCTTATGCATCTTGTCTCTGAACGTGAGCTATTTCTAATTTCCTCTTTGGGGTTAAAGCCTGAGGAGCTGGCACGTGGGTCGGGTTGATAGTGGACTTGCCCTCTGTCTGCTTTGCAAACACTCAGCCTCCTTGGCCCTGTAAGAGGAGAGCGACATAAACTTTGAGGTTCCTGAAAACTTTGCCCAGTTTGGGGATTGCTGCCAACACACGGGCAATGAGACTGAACAACAGAAGGAATGCTAGTGGATTATTAAATCAGGTGACTTAGATTTCCACCTGTAGACCCATAGTTTTGTGAGACCAAAGTAAGCTGATTAGGAGACAGCACTGTTTGTTTGGAGCACAGTTCTGAGTGAGGGTTGCCCATTTACATACCCTCCAGTTGTCATGCATAAGCTTTCTCAGGCATTTTGCTGTGTTTACAGAGCATATTAAGATTCTTTAGTGCCAGGGGTCTCTGACAAGGCAGAGAAATTTGATGTCTTCCTGTGAACAAGTGAAGTATTTTCAGAAAAGGGTGGAACAGGGGCCTTACCTGGGAGCCTTATGGGTTTATCTAGTGTAGTAGTTGCTGGGGCTGCCATTACAAAGTACCACAGACAAGTTGGCTTAAACAACAGAAATGTATTTCCTCAATGCTCTAGAGGCTGAAAGTCCAAGTTCAGGGTGTCCACAAGGCTGGTTTCTTCCGAGGCCTCTCTCTTTGGTTTGTAGCTGGCCACCTACTATCTGTGTCTTTACATGACCTTTCTTCTCTGTGTCTGTGTCCTAATCTTCTTTTACTACAAGGATATATTGGATTACGGCCTACCCTAATGACCTCATTTTAGCTTAACCACCTCTTTAAAGGTCCTGTTTCCAAATACAGTCACATTCTGGGCACTGGGGCATTAGGACTTCAATATTAAAAAAAATTTTTGGGGGGTGGGGGGGCAGACATAAGTTAACACATAACATCTAGGGAGAAACCTTCCAGGTGCCAGGGTCTCTGTGGCTCTGTATTACCTTTAAAAGATACAAATCTAGATATTTAAAAAATATGACAAATCCTAATAGAAAGAAAGACTTAATTAGGAAAGAAAGTCATTATGAAGGAAATGAGACTGAAGTTTTTGAAGATAGAATGGCTTTGGATATATAGAGGAATAAGCGCTAAGCATGCGAGGTGGAGATGCAGACTGGGGCAGAGGAAGAAAGATCCAGAGTTGAAAGTGAGCATTGTGTGTTTGTGGAACAATAAAGGAGTCTTTGTGACAAAAATAGAGTACTTACATGCAGAGAATAGTGGGGAGTCAGTTGGGTAGGACAGCTGGAAATTATTATGTCTAGAACTTTTCAGCGTCAGCTAGGGAAGATTAGCACTAATAGGGTAGGAAATAGGGAGCTATTAACATTGTTGGGGGGAGAGAAATGAAATAATGAGTGTGGCTTCTAAACATGAGTTTGTAGGAGATTTCAGGGTGGGTTGGAGGAGGGGTCAGGCAGGCCAGAGAAGAAGCTGTCCAACTAACTGGATGTGAGATAATTGGGATCTCAAATTCAGTCACCTACAGAGCAAGGCAGGGAATGCAGAGGGCAGGGGATTTCTGAAAGCCTCCTCCTCTCCTACCTTCTCTCTCTTCCTACTCAGCAAGGAGGCTGTGGAGTATGTGCCAGCAGATGTCCATTCCTTCAGCTGGAGAAAGGACATCCCTTGTGTCAGTCAGAGTTCTCCAAAGAAACTGAACCAATGGGGTATGTGGGCAAGTAGATAGATGTGTTTTAAGAATTTGGCTTATGTGATTATGGGAGCTGGCAAGTTTGAAATTCGTAGGGCTGGCCAGCAGGCTGGAAACTCCAGCAGGATTTCTATATTACAGTCTTGAGACAGAATTCCTATTTCTCCAAGAAACCTCACCTTTTGCTTTTAAAGTCCTTTCAACTAATTGGATGAGGCCCACCTACATTATGGAAGGTAATCTCTTTTACAGTAACTGATTGTAGATGCTAATGAAACCTACAAAATGCCTCCATAGCAACATCTAAGACTAGTGTTTGACCAAGCAACTAGAAACAATAAAGTAGTCACATTGACACATAAAAGTTAATCATCACAGCTCCCAAGCAGGAAGTTGTAGACCATGCTTGGGCTATGTCTTTTTCCCGGAGACTCTGTACACCTCTATCCTCTTCCTCCCACACCAGCCTGAGGATGAGAATGAGAGGCTGACGATGGCTGCTTTGCCTGAGCTTTGGCCCTGACGTGAGCTGACAGGCTATTTCCGGTACCTATGCCTGCACAAAGATTAACTTGGAGGAGATGCAACTATTCCATAGAGAGGCCAGGCCCAGCATTTTCTGCTCTGATGCCCACAGTATGTCATGATGTTCCTTCTCTAACTGATCCCACCTGTAAGGAGGTCCCAGAAACACTGACACATCTAGATTTGAGCAGGGGGTCAGATGCTGAGGTGGTCCAGTGCAGTTTCCTCTCTGTGCCTTTCTAATGGCAAGAAAGATGCAGTGTGGGAGCTAGGCTTATGAACTTTGGTGTCAGCGTGACTGTGAGGAAGTCCCCTAGCTTCTTTGTGTCTCAGTTCCCCCATCTGTAAAATGGGGATGCAATAACAAGTATCTATGTTTGAAAGTTCTCAAGATTGAGGAAGCTGGGATGGCTCAGCGAGTTAAGCACTCGCTTTGCAGCCCCGGAGACCGAGGATCAAATCCCGGTCCCAGCCCATGTGGACCCACATGCTGAACTGGGGTGTGCCCCCAGTTCAGTTCTTGCCGGGGCCCATGCGGGAGGCTCTCGGCCCAGTTGCTGCCCTGTGCAGCCCTGTGCCCGCCTGTGGAGTGAAACTATATGGAAAATTAATGCTGTCAACTATGGAGACTGCTCTGGGCCCTCCCCCTTCTCTCTGTCTATCTCTCTCGCTCTGTAAAAAAAATAGAGAGAGAGAGAGAGAGAAAGAAAAAAAAAAGAAAGTTGTCAGGATCAACTAAGATGCTGGCATGAGAGACCTAGCATGTGAATGAGACATTAGTGTCGTTCACCAGTTGGAGTGTTCCTCCTGAGCATACAATGAGTGCCCTTCCCTATTCCCTTTGAAGTTAGTGTGGTCACACACATTGCTTGGGCCAGTGAAATGTAAATGGAAGTGATGTGTGCCTCTTCTGGGTGGGGGCTTTAATTGCCAGTAGGTGATTTGCAGGTGATTTGCCATGTTTCCTTCCCCTGCTGAGGGGACAATGGAAGCATCTGTGTGATGGGATCATTCGTCAGCCAGGGGCTCAAGTAAAGAAGTGAGTGGAGTCCCTACCAATCTGCATTTGACCCGTAGCATAGCATGAGCTAGAAGGAAACTTCTGTTGTGTTGTAAGCTCTGAGATATTAAGGTTATTTGATGCCACAACAACCCAACCCTGAATGATATGTGTGTATGTGTATGTGTGTGTGTGTGTGTGTGTGTGTGTGTGTATATGTATGTATGTATGTATGTGTATGTGTGTGTATATATATATGTGTATATATATATATATGTATATAAGATCCTCAGTAAATGGTAACTTAGGATTTTCCCTTCTTTTTTTTTTGTCTTCTTCAGAGGTGCTGAGCAATGGCAGAATGAAAGGAGTCATTTGTAGCAAATGCTATTTTTTTTTAATTCATCAGCTGGCATAGAGGGAATTCTGTCTATATAATGGATAGTGTGCCTGTGTTCTTCTCTTCCTATCAGATTGAGGGGGAAGAACTGGGACTGAACGCCAGAATCCTGTCACTCAGTTGCCTTTCCAAAACTCACCTTTCTTATCTGTGAAATGGGTATGATAGCTTGGTGTCCTGCCTTTCCCAGGACTAATTGTATGATTGGTCTGTATATAGGAAGCAATCAGCACATCCCCCAGAATGCACTCAGCTTCCTTTTCTACTGTTTTTCATTAGTTACTTGATATGTAGCTCTTCTTTTCCTGCCCTACAGGATCTTGGAAACAAAGACCTCAACAGAGATAAAATTTACTTGATTTGTCAAATAATTCGAGTTGGGAAGATGGATCTTAAGGATACTAATACAAAGAAGTGCACACAGGGTCTGAGGCGGCCCTTCGGGGTGGCAGGTAATGGCACAAGACACACCATTCACTTTCACAGCAGTGCATATGTTATAGGGCTGCATTTTAAAGGTTATTCTTCCTTCTCCCTGAAACCTGCCCCCCCCCCCCCAAAAAAAAGGTATGCTAGACAGCCCCTAATACCCACATTTCTGGTGGTTAAATAAAAACAGTTGGTGAGTAAGTCCAGATCTATGATGAAGATGGTGAATCTCATGTCTGGAGCAGGAGTGGTGGGAATATGGCTCAGTCTGGGCAGTTGGCGCCTGTGTCCCAGCAAGGTGAAAAAGGAACAATATGGGTGGGGTCTAATCATGAGGAACAAATCATTTTTTAAAAAGTACTCAGGACTGGAAGTGCAGCCCGCATGTGTCAAGGTCATACCTAATTGTATAATTCCTTAGCTACGGCTCTGAGTTTTTCTTCATGGTTGTTGCTAAACTGCGGGCCCTTGAATGGTCCCCTCACCTGCTGACCCCCAACCCACTTTGCTCAGAGTTTGGCCCGGTGCTACCTGTTATGAACACGTGGGCTGCATGTTGTCCAACGTTGGCTTGCTTGCCTTAGACTGTCCTGATCCAAACCTCCTGTCCTACAATCTCATCCCCCTGCCATCTCTTCCTGGGTGCAGGGGGGCCTAAACAAGTGATCCGTTTATCTTCTTTTTCTAGTTATGGATATAACAGACATCATCAAGGGAAAAGCAGAGAGTGATGAAGAAAAGCAGCACTTCATTCCTTTTCACCCGTGAGAGATTTCCCCTTTCTCTTCATTCTCTTAAACCACACCCTGTCTCACGGAGGCCACTCAAAAGCAGGGTGAACTGGTGCCCGGGCTGGGGATGGCTGGGTGGAGCCTCCCAAGAGGAGGGCAGGGGGAGAATGACGGTCTCAGTGCCAGGGCACTTGAAACCAGCCAGACTTTCACCCATTCGTTCATCAAGTGTTACTAATTCCCCAGACTTAATGGAAAGCTGGCAGAGGGCTGGGTGCTGTGCTGGGCTTGGGAGGAGTGGAGTGATGAACAAATAGATGTGGCCCTGTCCCCATGGAGCTGGTATTTAGATGGGGACTGAAATAGACAAAAGATTAATGTCCACACAAGGATGGCAGGAACTGCAGAACTGTGAAGCAACCGTGTGTCAGGGACACAGATGAGAATCTCAACCTGGGTCTTGTGCACAGAAATATCCACGACTGGAAGGAGGGTACCAGGGAGGTACATGTCCTTTTCCTGCTCTAACAGATTGTGTTTGAGAAAGCAGGACTCTCCGTTTGAGAATGTCCTTACTTTGTTACTCTAAGGATGGGCCAAAGAGAAGGGTTTGCATGACAGGTGACTGGTTTCAGGGTGTGAGTAGGACTTAGCAGGAACAATCAAGTCTTTGCCACCTTGCTGAGGAGATATTCCTTTTGAAGACTTGGGATTTCTTCCTTTTTGAGAGTCTTCCTAGGAATAAAAAATGGCCTCTACTGATAGCACGCATGGGTATTCCCAAATTTTAGAGCCACACTGCTTTGTGAGAGAACAATGTGCTTCTCGGTGGTGTATATGTTCTCTGAGCTGCCGTAAGCTGGCTCCCCCATGAGGGTATCCATCACATGAGCATCTTGTGTTCATTTCCTTTCCAGGGTGACGGCTGAGAATGACTTCCTACACAGCCTGCTTGGCAAAGTCACGGCTTTCAAGGGAGACAGTGGAGGACAAGGTACAGTGTCAATGTGCCAAGCAGGCTGGGCCTGGCTGTGGCTTGGGAGCCCTTGACCCTTCAGCAAACATATTAAAAGCCTGAACCCTGGGAAACACAGCCCTCCTTCCAGACAGGCTGTTGTGAAAAATGGCAGCATATGAGCTATAGAAATGGAAACCCCACTTCCTGAAGCTGAGCGGCACATCCTATTGCCCAAGGGAAGAGAGGGACTGATAGATCCTGACTACCTCCATGTGTCAGGCCCTTTAACGTGTTTCCTTATTTGATTTCATCCTTCCCACAGTCCTATGAGATAGATATTATCAAGCCCACTTTACAAAGGCTGGGCTCTGAGGTGGGATCATTTGACAGAAGCTGACACTGCTAGAAGTTACTGGAGGGATTCAACCTGAAGATGTCTGGTGTCTGGTTTCCTCTGCTTTCCACCTTCCTTTCTCCCCTTCCCTGGGATAGCTCGCTGCACCTGTCATTGTTTGTCTCTGCAGAAAGAGACCACAGGACAGATGGCGGGAGGGGGAGTCTGAGGGAACGCCTTGAAGAAGCTGGCTCTTCATGCTGAGCCTTCCCTTCCAGGCCTCTGGGTGACCATGAAGATGCTCGTGGGTGATATCATTCAAATCCGCAAGGATTATCCACACCTGGTGGACAGGACCACTGTGGTGGCCAGGAAGCTGGGCTTCCCGGAGATCATCATGCCAGGTCTGGCCGTTCCTGAGTGAGTGGGGTGGGGGTTCCAGCTCCTTCCTTTTCTACTACCTTTCTCTAATGCTCCCTTAAGGTAACCGCTGCAAGCAATCTTCGTGTGTAAAGGAATCTCTATGCATTCACATACTAAATCTAAACACATCAATATACACATGCACTCCCCCCACCCCAAATGGAATCACACTCTATATGCTTTATATACTTTACATAGTGTTCTGCAGCTGTCTTCATCACTAACTATATCCTGAACATCTTTTCTACTTTCATACATAAAGAATAATTCCACTGTGTGGGAGAAAATATTGTCATTCTCTTAAATTTTTGAACTATTATTTTGTATTACCAAAGGACTCCATGCTCATTATAAAATGTTCAAAGAGCTTGAAAAGGTATAAAGTGAAACATTAAAAACACCCTCAAATCTTTGTCTCCAGAAGTCATCAGTACCATTTAACATTTTCCAAATGAGCATGTAATAAAAGGAAAACAACTGAGATTATATAGCGCTCTTTCGAAATGTGCCTCTTTGTCTTAAACCTGTGTCTTGGAATTCTGTCCATCAATGTACATCAGCACTGTCACTGATGTCTCCCTTCTTCCCACAGTTGTAGGGTGGCCCACTGGGGGCTGTGTCATAATTTCTTTAGGTCTTTCCCCAAGATGTCAGTTCCTTGTGCATTCCCCCTGGGATTTTCTGTCTTTCCCACCCCCATTCCCAAGACCCTTTGCTTCTCATCTCTCACCTTATGTCCTCCAGATTCTCAAAAAGTCACTCTATCTGCCTTCACACAGTAAAAAATCTGTGGCTGTCCATGGTTGTCATTCCTGGGCCAAGATCAGTTCAAATTGGAGCTTTCCTTAGCCTTCCCAGAAGGTGTCACTAGAGGATGAAAATTAAATGACTTTGATGGAGAGAAATAACATGGCCAATTTTGACCATCCTACCTCCCTCTATTGCCACTGATTTCCCAGTGTTCTACCACCTACTTGTTACTCACTTCTCCAGCCTTTCTGATGAGGCAATGTGCGTTTTCCAGGGAGTTATGGCAAATTTTATTAATAGATACCAATGCGGGCACTTTTGCTTGTTCCCCCATTCTCCTAAGCCTCTAGTCAGTGTCTCCCCTGCTGCAAAGACTCCAACTCTTGTCTCTCTCTCCATCGGCCTCAGGGGACGTCAGGAATGACATCTACATCACTCTCCTGCAAGGCGACTTTGACAAGTACAACAAGACCACGCAGCGGAACATGGAAGTGATCATGTGTGTGTGCACGGAGGATGGCAAAGCGCTGCCTGTAAGGAGCCTGCTGTTGCTCTGGGCGATGAAGCCCCTGGGTGCCTCTGCTCATAAAGATCTGCTTTTCCCACCCAAACTCTGCTCTCTGAGCGCCAGCTGCCTTTGGGGTAGTGTTGGATAACAGGATCTACATACACTGTGAAAGCTTGGTTAGCCCATAAGAAGACCTTGTGTTCTTCCTTTGCATTTCAGTGTCTGTTCTTTTCCTTTCGTTTCCTTTATTTTTGCTTGGCCTCACCTTAGAGATCAGCTTTTTGCTTTTAAAATGTGGTTCTCATTGAACCCTGAGCTGGTTTACTCAGGCAAAATTCACAGCAAGAAGAGGAATCGATACCTAACCTTGGGCTGGTGGAGACTCAGGATGTCCTCCAAACAGGCATCCCCAGACTTCATCGAGCTTCCCAGCTCAGCCGGAAATTCTGGTGGGAGGCCTTACTCATAAATTGGTCTCCAGAGGGCCAGCAGAGTGTACTCAAGGATGCAAAGCTCATGTCTATAAATATTTATACAGCATATGTCCTGTATAATATTTGTCATGTATGTTTACATTTATTTACTTATATTTCTCTTAAGGTTGTCAGCAGTTGTGTCCAGTGTGTGGGAGGGTTTTGCTTCTCAATTTCTCCATCCAGAGTACTTGGCTGAGAATAAAATTGCTCTGGGCAGAAGGTCCAGCGTGGGCACGTACTCCTCTTAGGCCACCGTAGGTGATCAGTAGGGTGGGGGAGTGAGTATTGGTTAGTCATCTGCTCTAGCCTTTAGGCCTGGGGCTCACTGTGCTTTTCTCTACCTGAGAATAACTAGCATTCATAGAGGAATTACCATGTGACAGGCTCTGTGTTAAGTATGCTACTTTGCCATTATTATTGTCCCTATTTTTACAGAGGGGGGAAACTAAACCTCTGTCAAATGAAACACCTTTCTCAAGGCCACAGACTTAGTATAGGGAGGAGGGGTGGTTTGAATTTGTGTTTCAGCTCTCTTAAACATTTCATTATGATGCCTCTACATTAAAAATATATATATATTTTTTTTCTCATTTGAAAAATAACTAATTCCATCAAATTCTGGGAAGATTCATAATTATTTTTTAAATTTAAAGAAGTCCGCACAATTGCCTTTTTCTTCATAGACTGTCTCATTAATACCACCTATATTTTTCTGTGTCTAAGATGCCCTCATGTATAAGACAACCCCTACTTTTCTAACCCTACATTAAGAAATCAATACACAGTTACTCCCATGTATAAGATGACCCACAATTTTTAGTTTACCAATTTTAGACAAAAGTATTGGCTTATACATGGAAAAATACGGTAATTGCTCAAAATCTAAGCATTTAACTCATCCTCATTTTGTTGGACTCCGAAATTTTTCTGAAAAATTAAATAAGTGAGACACACTTTTCTCAAAGAAGTATAAAGGAAGAGTAGAAGGCTTTTGTCTGAAAGGGAAATTGCATTTCATGAATGTATAGAACCCTTGTTTTGAAGTTACCTTCGATGTTCCCCAAGGACAAGCTAGAGGGGACAGTTAACAGGAAAGCAGGAGTCTTACCTTGTTTCGGAACCCTTCTTACTTCCACCTCTGCCACCCTTTTGAGTCACACCTGGCCAGGCTGAACAGATGCACTGATCACAGATGAACATATAAGCAGGTATACTGAGAGCTGATGTGAAGAGGTAACTGTGGGTTGTGGTGATCGTTTGCAGTTTCATCTATTAGGGAAGTTATGGAGGAGTTCAGTTGACTGACTATTGAAAATTGCTGAGGAAGCCTGTGGGAGGCCTTTCTTTCTGTCTTTGCAGAAATAAATATTACTGCCTAATTAAGTGTCAGGTAGCACACTCAAACACTCCTGTGTGATGCTGGTGCGCTCCTATGGGACAACTTCCATTAGAGATAATCAATTTCTGCTCCTGCTCTTGGCAGAGCGGGGCCAGGGGACAGAATAGGTCTCTGGGGTTCCTCCAGGGGGTCTCCATGACCTTACCCAGGAGGGGCCAGAGCAGAGATGTTTCCCTTTCAGAGGGTGGCCTCTTGTATCAGATGGATTGGGCTCAGATCGCAGCCTCTCCTCCTATTGGCTGTGTGATCCTGGTCAAGTTTATTTTTCTATAAAAGAGGAACAATAACCTTTTCCTCATGGGTTTGTGAGTTAGGTAAGAGTAAGGTTCCCAGTGTGCAGCAAATACTTGGTAGCAGGAGGGAGGGTAACATTCAGAGAAGGCAAATCAACAGCAGGGTGAAGCCCTAGGCAGGAATTGAGGGGAGTCAAACAGGCCATTTATGTGGATGCCTAAGCAAGGTTAAGAGGCAAAACAGCTCAGATCCCTGGCTGAGAAATCTCTGCTCCTGTGAGACCAGCTAGCACAAGGGGACAGAGACAAGGTATGGGGGCAGTATGGTGTATTGGTTAAGATTATGACCTCGGGCCAGGCAGCCAGGTTCAAAGCCCGGCATAGTCCAGTTTAGCAGGATGACCTTGAGCAAGTTACATAATCTCTTTGTGGCTAAGATTCTCTGTGTGAAATTGAGACCAGCAGTGGCACCTTAATCTTGTAACTATCACATGAGGTAATCTACTTAATAGGTGTTCATTGCAGTTAACCGTCTTTACTAAAAAGGTATAGTAGTCTCCAGGCTTGATTCCCGCCTTGTGGATGCCACTCGGCATCTCCCCACAATGCTGCCTTGTTGGTATAGTGCACTTTCTGCCTCTCAAAGTGCATTCACATCCATGGTGCCATTTGTCCCTCAGGGGAATTCCTATGACAGAAACAGGGCCTGTGTTAGGAGCCTGGCTTTCCTCCTGCTGAAGTCTGTCTGTCAAAGCCAAGTCAGCATTACAGTCTCCAGGCTTCCCATTCCTGCTCACATTTTCTTCAACTGACCCGAAGCCAATCAGGAGCTCCTACTGTTAATGGCAGACCCTGCGGGTGGACCTTACGGAACACTATTGAACAGGCTTACTTGAGACATATGCAAATCTATATTTTCCCTAAATCTTGGCTCAGTGCCTGGTCACGATGCTTTCTCAACACACTTGACAATGTTTAATGTGTCTGTGACGTGTTGGGGGTCTCAGGCCTTTCTCAGAATAATACTGAGACTTTTGTCTCCAGCCTTAGATAATCAAAACATTTCATCATCAGGAGAGTTTTGTGGGCTTCAGCCGCCTGCTATATAGCAATTTCACTTCCACCAGAGCTGGATATATATTTTCAGATTTTATAAGCTAGATGGGATTCATGAGAGTTACAGAAACGCTAAGCCCATAAATATCACTAGATATAACTCTTGGAAGGCTGGGATGCATCTGGGTTGTTCTAGAAGGAACACTGGGCAAAGAGTAAGAGGGTCTGAGATGTGGTCCCAGCTCTGCAACTTTTTGGGCATGTGACTTAAGCTCTCAGGGCCTCAGTTTACTCAGTTGTGAAATGGAGGTAATGACGGTGATCATCAGAGGTGGTTGTAAGGATTGAATTAAGTGAGGTAGACGGTGTGTGTAAAGGGCTTAGCCTAATGCTAGACACAAAGCACTCCCTGAATAGTTAGAAAAATCTTGGAAGCATGTTTTCAGTTCAGTGCCTCAGGAATTTCTGAAAGATTTCATCCCAGTGAAACCAGCAGAGCTGCATATCTTCCCTCATTTCCAGTCCATTGGCTATCCTTTTATTTTTTAAAAAGTAGATCTGAAAGGACACTTTTTTCTTGTTTTCAAATGGATTCAATTTGGCTATAAGTACTATCAGTCAATATTAAACAGAGCTTGTTCTTTCCCTGTAGCTCAGGAGTAAAGAGGGAGCTTTCCAGTGAGGGGGTGGGATTGTCCTTCCGCCAGGTTAACTTGGTTCACCAGTGGTCCCAGAGGACCCACATGTGGCCAGCTTTGGCCATTCAACCTGGTGGTGGAGATCACAGTTCCACTGAAGGATCTGATGTGATCTGGTGAGAGGCATGGGTTCTCTCACCATGAAAATGCCCAGAAGCACATGGTTCTGCCATTGGGGGCTCGGAGCTGCAAATCCAATCCTCATGTCCCCAGGTCTCTGGAAACTTGAAGTGAAAATGAACTGGTCTGGTGTAAAAACTGTACTGAGGCCCCTCCTGGGTGGTCCTAACTTAGATCTTTTCTAGAGGCCAACCAGCTAGAATGAACAGAGAAAGCATTAGAGGCTGGCATACTGTAAGGTAATTCCTGGTTACTTGGAAGGTGATTTTGGTGGCCGAGAATAACTGTCCTATACACGTACGCTTGCTCTGTTCTAACTCTGCTTGGAAGATCCTTCCTACACTTCTGCTCTGACCTAACTGGGACTCTTGGTACAAGATCCTCACCTGTCATCGCCTCCAAGAAATCTGCCCTGAGTTCTCAGCCTACACTCACCTTTCCCTTCTCTGTGTCACAAAGTACTAAATACATGTCTGTCACCAGGTTGTGTTGCTTAGTGATTTGTCTGCTCATCTAATGATTCCTCTACTGAACTGTGAACCTCCTGTCAGGTTTAATCTCTGACTCACTCCTATATCCCAGGGCCCAGCACGGGCCTAGTGCCCGGAAGGTGCGTGGTAGCTGTGGCCTCCCTCAGGCCCATCCGCCTGTGCGTCTGCCTGAAGCCCAAGCTTCTTCTTTCCCTTTCCCGACTCCCGCTGGCGCTTTGGTGTGTTCGCATCAGAAATCCATCGGACCAAGCTGCTGCTTGACTGAGCTGAGATTGTTTGTAAACTTCGTGCACATTGAGATTTTGGAAACAAATAGGATTAGTAAGACTGGCATCGTGGAGTAACTCCAGGAATGGTTACCATTTATAACAAGGCAGCCACGTCAGCGCCTGGCGTGCTCCAGTAGTTTTCAGAATGCAAGTAATAGAATTTCTGTAGTTAAGCAGCTGCCGCTCTTGGAGCTGGGGCTGTTCATGTATAAAGCCGTCATGTAGACGGACCATGATGGGTAACTGGCAGAGGGGTTGGGGAAGGCAGGGTTTTCTCAGGCCCTAAGGCCAGCTGTGGCTCTGGGACCAAAATTGCTCAAGCACAGAAAATGGCAATTCTGTAGTGTTTTTTTCTCTCTTTGTTTTTCTTGGCCCAGAATGCAATTTGTGTGGGAGCAGGAGACAAGCCCATGAACGAGTACCGGTCTGTCGTATACTATCAAGTCAAACAGCCACGGTGGATGGAAACAGTCAAGGTAATAATAATGATAATAATAATAGTCAACAATAGCAGCAGACATGTATGTAGGGGCTCTGCAGTGCCTCCCTAAGATCTGAAGCAATACCCTAGCATGGTAGAAATGGTCACCCCGTGGGTGAGTTCCCTGGTTCCCTTGAGCCCCTTGCACAGGGCCTAGCCACCATAGGATTGTTAGATGCTCTACTTGTGGACAGTAGGCAGCCCATCAAGCTGTGTCATTCTACTCAGCAGTGAGGGGTGACGAAGGTTGTGAGCAAATGTGAGCCTATAAAAGGCCCCCTAACATAAAGATACCCTCTTGGGAGGAAGCCCCAGAGGAAGCGGCATTAATCATAAATGCTCCCATTACCAGGGCATCACACTAAGCAGAAGGGAATACAGTGCATTGGAAGAAGAGTTTGGAATTAATTCAGTGAACAGTGAAGATGGATCACAGCTTCAACTACCCCTGCCTTGCAATTAGTAGCAGGCTTTATTTACCCCGAGCTCTGCACCCAAACTCATGATGTCCACATGACTTCCTTTTCAGAGATAGCTAGTCAGACCTCAGAGTTTCTCTCCTCTATTCCTGTTTTCCTCAGTGGGTCTCCCTGTACTCAGGGTCTTCGAAATGATGACCTGCTCAACTTTGGGGTCAGAAAGCTATTAGACTAGGGTGGTGTTGTCTTCTCTGTGCTCTCTTGCACCCCGGCTGTATCTCTTTGCTAGCCCTTGTTCCATGCTTGGTATAATTATGTGTCACCTCATGTGGACCACACGCTCTGAGCTGTAGGGACTTAACAATCAGCATGGTCAGTACTTGCATGATTGAAGCTTATAGGAACAATTCAGTACGCAAGGGAAGAATGAACGGGGCTGCAACTGCCCCTGGAGCTCTCAACTCTTTGTTCTGTCTGAAAGACACAAATGTGGACCTCTTCGGGCCCAAATTTCATTTTCTGAAGCAGAAAGTCACCCATAATATGCATCTGTTTGAATTTTAATAGTCATCTGTACAGTGTAAGCTTCTAAAAATCAAAATGGTTTTCTCATAGGTAGCTAACCTTCTCTGCTTTGGCCTGAATTGCACATTACAGAGAGAAAGCTCTGGGCTTTGGGAGGGAAGGCAGTCCAGAGCCAGGTCAAAAGCATGTCATTTTAGGGTGGACAGTGAAACAAGGGTGATGAAGAGTGTTGGTCTTTGCTCAGTATCCTTGAAAGCAAAAGCAGCTGGATGTTTGTCTGAATAAGGATGGTAACGAGCTCTAAGCTTTACTCAACATTATTAGATTCAAGCATTTTTCTTAATTTGCCTAACTGAGAATCCTCAAGCAGGCCCTCCAATGACCACGGTTAATTTGCTAAGCCTGGCTGCAATGGTCAGAACTCCTGGACTGTGTAAAGAAAATGTGCATTGTGCAGTTCGCAGTGCATCTAACCCTGTGCTAAAGTTGTGTGATTTTTATTATCAATTTTGGGAAATTCGTTTTCCCTCACTATAATTTTCAGACCTCTTTTCATTGGCTGGGATTGCAATTTGCCAAATAGATTATATTTGCTACTTTATTTTCTTTTCATAGCTAGTTCTTATGTCATTTATTTACAGTTCATCAGGACTGATGTGTGGATAATAAATCTGCATTCAGCACTCTCATGGAAATGGCCAGGCTGCCTTTTGGGATTGGGGTGTGTTGGGTGGGGAAGTGCAGAGGGTATGTAACTCATGGTCTCTTGACTCTGGTTTCTGCCCATGGAGGTGGCTGTCCCTATTGAAGACATGCAGAAGATCCATCTGCGATTCATGTTTCGACATCGGTCGTCCCTGGAATGTGAGTACCCAACCAAATGGCATCTCTGCAGTGCCTCTAAGGCGGGAGGAGGATGAAAGCTGGGTGGCCCCCATGTCATTTTCTTTCCTGACCTCCCAATGCAATTTCCAGCCAAAGATAAAGGAGAAAAGAACTTCGCCATGTCCTATGTGAAGTTGATGAAGGAAGACGGGACCACTCTGCATGACGGAAGTCATGATTTGGTTGTCCTGAAGGTACCATGAACTGGAACAAACTCTGCATTGAAGGGGGCTGTATGAAGTGAAGGGGAGATGGCAGGATTGCTTAGTGGTCGATAGCAGGAACCCCAGAATCACACACAGACACCACGGCTTACCAGTCATAGGGCCTTGTATAAAATCTTGACTTGTCTAGGCCTCTGTCTCCTCATCTATGATCCCTCAGTGAATAAATGTGAGGATCATATGAGACAGTTCATGTGAACATGGTGGTGGTTATACAGGTCATTCAATAAACGGAAAAGACTGCTACTACATACAGAAAGGGCTGTGGACTGTGGAACGACCTCTGTGGAATGTGTAGGAGAGCAACATGAAACACGTGAGAAACACCTAACTGTAGCTAATGGGAAAATACTAGGATTTAGGGCTCAGATCCTGCTATGCACTAAATCTGGACTCATCTCCCATGTCTTCCTGACTCTCAGCTTCCTTTTCCTTAAGCATTGATGGTAAGATGTATGACAAGCCAGTGAGATGACCCATGTGAAAGGGCCACAGGTAAAGGATACTGATGTCAGCCATTGTTATTTTTGCATCATGAGACGTAGAAAGTGTTTGCCTTGATCTTACCTGCATGCTTTCCCCCAGCCCTTGTGACAGCAGGTGCCCCTGCTAGCTCTGGTTGGAGGCAAGAGTGTAGCTGTGAAACAAGGCAAGGCTAAGTGGCCAGCACAGGTGTGGAACCCTTGCCCTTGGCTTTCCCAGCCTTGGAGGCTGAAATTGCTTTTTTGTCTGTGGTCTGCATGGTAAACAGCCTCATCTAGGCTTTATCACATTCCACTATTCTCTGAACCTCTCTGCCTTTTCCAGAAACCCTTGCTCTTTTCTTCTGTACAGCTTCTATTTTGTCATTTATGACACATCGAGGTAGTTCTTGGCTTAAGAGCCTCTCTCCCCTAACAGATTGTGAACACAATGGGGATAAAGGCCCCATTGCAGCCATCATTATTTTTGCATCATTAGACTTGGACCACGCTCTCAATTTACTCACCTTCCTTAAGCCTCAGCTTCCTTATCTGTAAATTGAGGACACTAGTACCCACAACAGTAGCGAATGTTGTGAGACTGAAATGAAATGTACTAAGGCCTATAGCACTTAGCGTGACATCTGGTTCAGAGTAAGGGCTCAATAAACGTTAACTCCTATAATGCCCATCTCTAGTCATTCATTTCAGCATGCCAAGGGACTTATGTGTGTATCATTCTACTACTGTCTTCTGTGCATTGTCATTTAGTCTGCTCAGAACTTCTAGGAAGTAGGTAATATGGTTAATTCTCACTTTAATCATGGGGAAAATGAGACACAGAAAGACCAAGGAAGGTATCCACGGTGACGCAGACTTGTGAATGGTAGCACAGGGTCTAGGTCCCAGGACTTTCAGCCTCCAAGGCCTTTGCCATTAACTTAGGGTGACCAGACATCCCGCTTTTGGCGGGACAGTCCTGATTTTTAACAATTTGTCCCGTGTCCCGCAGCATTTTTAAAAAGTCCTGATTTTTGGAAAGAATGCACGACAAGCTAGGGCATGGCGGGAGATAGACCAAATTTTTAATCAAGAACCCCCCCCCCCCCCCCCCGGTCAATGGTGTCCCGCTTTACCAATGTTAAAATCTGGTCACCTTACATTAACTTCTTTAAGCTGATCCCTCCTCTCTCTAGTGTGTTGTGCATTAAGAGCTGAAAAAATCCGGATGAGTTAAAATGTCCTATTTGGGAGTCTTCTGTTTCCTTTTGCTGGTAATGAAAACCAGAGTCTTCAACTGGTTGATCAACCCTTTTTCCATCAATGTAACCTTGGGTTCTTGCTCATTTTGGGCAAAAATAGCCTCGCCTTACCAGCTGTTGTTTGTTGCTTCTCTGATGATATTCCTTGCTATTTCTGACCCTCCCCACCTCACACTATGTAATCTGGTCACTGCAAGCTCTGTGTAGCATTGGATATGTGCTTTTGGCCTGGGGAAGTAAGCAAGGTGTTGTTTTCCAGGGGGACAGTAAGAAGATGGAGGATGCCAGTGCTTACCTGACTCTTCCTTCTTATCGACACCATGTGGAAAACAAAGGGGCCACCCTGAGTCGTAGCTCAAGCAGTATTGGGGGTCTCTCTGTCAGCTCCCGGGATGTGTTCTCCATTTCCACCCTGGTGTGCTCCACAAAGCTCACCCAGAACGGTAAAGGAACCATCGAGGGTCATGCGTGTATGTGGTGTGTGTGCATGTGTGTGCACGTGCATGTGTTTGCATGAGCAAACGTGATATGGACAGTTTAGGCCAGTAATAGTAATTCTGTTTGTCTGCACTCTATTTTAGTGGGCTTGCTGGGTTTGCTGAAGTGGCGTATGAAGCCTCAACTGCTACAGGAGAATTTAGAGAAACTGAAGATTGTGGATGGAGAGGAAGTGGTAAAGGTCAGTGAGGCTACGTTTGGTTTGTGTTCATCCACCAGTGACAGCGTTTTGAATCATGAGTGGCTTCAGAGGGGAGGGGACATTGAAGGAGATGGGACAGCATTTTTTCTGACAGTGGGACACAGTGTACCAGGTTGCTGTGACAAATCTGTACTGGGGAATCTAGGGGATGATTGGTTCAATGATGCTGAGTATTGAGTAGTAGGAAAGTGTGGTTGTACTCAGTTTCTAGAAACAGATCAGTATGGGCATAAATCCCACCTCATCTGCTGGCCAACTTTATGAGATAATATTGCGAATATGCCATGTTTCACAGGGTTATTTTGAGCATTCAAGGTGACAATATTTTTAAATTACTCAGCACAGACTGTGACACACAGTACACAATAATTGAAGCACAACATACACAATATACAAAGTGGGTTAAAAAGTAACTATTATTTTTTATTGTTAGAAATTGCTATCGTGGCATTATCTCTTAGTACAACCTCTACGTTACTGTTAAAAATAAAAGGTATTCTTGGTTCCTGCTGCTTGGAGAGCATTATGCATTAAACACGAGAAAGGGAAAAACATCGGGGCTCACCTTTTAAGTGAAACGAGGAAAACAATGCAAAGTCAGGTGTATTGTTCTTTCTACATGGTGATGGAAAATACAGTGTCTGCAGTGCAGATGGAATGAAAGCAGCCCTCCTCTAGCACTGCGAACTCAGACAAGTGTTTCCCAGACATCCTGGTGACTTTATTTCTGCAGGACCCTGGGACAGCTGGAAACTCTGAGACTGAACATCTTCATATGCTAACTCTGTATTTTGAGGGACTGTAGGAACTATTGGCCCATCCCTTAGGAGGACAGGGTATCACATTTCAGTTAATTGCTCATAAATGGAACAACAGTGATTGAATTTCCAGATCAGTGCTTTAAATGTGCATTATTGACCTACCCGCCTACCCAGTTCATCAGTGGCAGGGGCATTTCCCAGACATCTTTTCATAAGGTTCCCCACCTTTGGTGAGCTGAGAGAATTTATCTGGGAGTAAATCCCATTGTCTCTCATTTGCATTTTTTTTTCTTTTCTTCTTCTTCTTTTTTTAATGCTTATTATTGCTGTGTAATAAACACATAGTAAGGTCCAGAGCACCTCTCTGATGAGCACAGTTCAGTGTATTTTTACACACGTGCACACCTACATACCCACCGCCTAGATGAAGATGCAGTACATTTTTAGCATTACAGTAGGTCACCCACTTCTCAGTCAATCACCCACTCAGGGGTAACCACTAAGCCGACTATCGCCTTCATTAATGAGGGTTTATTCACAGATTTCATAGAAATAGAGTAATAAAAATGGACATTTTGGTGTCAGACTTATCTTACTGAACACAATGCTCACGAAGGCCACCCTCACCACTACATGTAGCAGTAGCTTGCTCCTTTTTAATTGCTGTGGATTTTTCTGTAGTGTGAAAATGCTGCCATATATTGATGCATTGTGCTGTTGATGCACAGTTGGGCTGCTCCAAGTTCTGGTTCTTGTGAATAAAGCTTCCTGGACCCTTTGGTCATGGCACATGGTGGATGTGGGCCCTCATTCTCTTGGGTATTCACTGAGAGGTAGATTTCTGGGTCAACTGCACTCTTTCTTAATGCAGCTTTCATTATTTTGTCCAGTTTCTCCAGGACACTCTGGATGCTCTCTTTAACATCATGATGGAACATTCTCAAAGTAACGAGTATGACATCCTCGTCTTTGATGCTTTGGTAAGAGAGAGGAAACCATTATCTAGTGACATTAGACATTAACGTGTATCTCACTGAGGGGATACTGAAAACATGTGGCCCCTATGGCCCTTTTCAGGAATCTTTTGGAGGAATTATAACACTAGGCAACTAGATCAAGGATTGAGCTGCTTTTCCCTTCGATTTGTTTCAAGTTCACTTGAATGCATGGGCAGGGTGAGTGAAAGGGGAATTTTAAGTGTTGGTGTCAGATTGGAAATGGCTGATAGTACATGAAACTGGATACTGTGAATGATCACTTTGGGTTTCCATGAAGGCTGGG
Organism: Craseonycteris thonglongyai; assembly: GCA_004027555.1. Taxonomy (NCBI): domain Eukaryota; kingdom Metazoa; phylum Chordata; class Mammalia; order Chiroptera; family Craseonycteridae; genus Craseonycteris; species Craseonycteris thonglongyai. The sequence goes on from PVKE010011746.1 coordinate 26,432, forward strand.
AGCTAGTCCTGGGCCAGGTTGTGAAGGACCCAAATGTATCCTACTCTCCTTTACCTCTTCTTCCTCATAGTCTCCAGCTCATTAGTTATCACCCTCCTCCCACCTGCCCAGAACCTTTTATAGTGGTACGCAATCCAGACCTTCCTTTTTTCCATCTTTCCAAATGGTCTCTTCCTTCTCTTGCTGTCCCAACTCATGTGTTTCTCAGTGTCATGACAAAATAAATGTAAGAAACATCTGCATTAGGATATCAGTGACCAATAAAGTGTTAATATGTTAACCCCTCATGTTAGTGATATTTACATTTTGAAAGAAGTTACTTGGAGACAACTGTGACTTAGCTCAGTGCTTCCCAGAGGGTCTCTTGGAAAGCTAGCCCTGAGGACAGATGCTTTCTGACAAAAAGATCCTTTGATCACATGACGTATGGAAGGGCTGAACAGTGCATGGCCCTCTTGGAGGGGCCTAATGCACATAGACATATTAAAGGCTCTGGTAATTGGGGAAGCTGGGATGGCTCAGTGGGTTGAGCGCTCACTTTGCAGTGCTGGGGACCAGGGATTGAGTCCCGGCCCCGGCCCGTGCGGAACCATATGCTGAGCTGGGAGCTCCCCCAGTTCAGTTCTCTCTCTGTCTCTGTCTCTCTCTCTCTGTCAAAAATAAAAATAAATAAAAATAAATATATTAAAAAAAAAAAAAAAAAGAAATCACTTCAAAAAAAAAAAAAAAATTTAAAGGCTCTGGTAAGTCCTGCAGTAAGGAAGGCAGTCTAACAATGATAACCTGAGATTTCTCAAACTTATTTGACCATGAAGCCCTTTTATTAATATCTTATAGTGCACTATAGCATACTTTATAAAACACTTTTTAGGAAAGACACAATTTTAACTAAATAGTGTCCAACAACTAAATATATATTAGTGAGTTAATTCCTGGACATAAGATATCGATAGAGGTTTGGAGATGCCATGTGAATACGTCTTCCTGCCCTGGGTCACCCTGAAAAACACTGATTCCTTGCCTCTTCCTCAGATCTACATAATAGGACTCATTGCTGACCGAAAATTCCAGCATTTCAACACTGTTCTGGAGGCTTACATTCAACAGCATTTCAGTGCTACCTTAGCTTATAAGTAAGTAACTATGTACCTTACTTGCCCTGCCAGGATTCCTAGGACACAAGGAACTTGAGTATTTTTCTTTGGTCACTAGCCTGTGTGAGTTCTCATTTTTCTAATAAAACCCAATCTGTGCCTGGGTTGTTTGGGTTAAGTAAATATATACAGACCCTTAAGTTGGGATGAATGCTTTATGGTGGCAGGAATGCGTGGAAGTGTTCATCAGTCAGTCAGTCAATCAGCTAGCTATTATTTATTGAGCAACTACTTGTGATAGACACGATTTGAAGGCTGAGAAGAAAGTTCTCATGCTAAGTAGCTCAATGTAGCTTGGGTAGAGGGAACTGAAGGTGAGAGATGGGAGATGATGCTGGAAAAGTAGTGCAGGCTGGTTTGTGAAGGGACCTTGAAAGGCAGGTCAAGTAGTTTGAAGTCTGCCTTACTGGTAATGAAGAAACATGGAAAGTTCCTAAGTAAGGGCGTTCTATGAGTTTATAAGAACACTTTCCATGGGAAGAAAGAGCTGGTAAAGACATCATCACCACTATTATTCCCACTCATATTCTGATTGTGACTAGTTTTCCTAGTCAAAAGAATTGTTTTTCCTTCATTAACTTTTTTTTTTTTTCCTGGCTTTTTACAAGCTTAAAATACGTATTCATCCCTGTATTAAACATAATCTTAAAGCAGAGCTATTTTTATGGTTGTAAATGCACGAGTAAGCTTGGCTATACCACCACCCTTAACCTTTGATTGAATGCCTTATAATTTACTGAGCAAAGTAATTACCATGCTGTGAGTTGGAAAGAGATGTATTTTGAAAATATATTCCCTTATTCAGGAAATTGATGACAGTGCTGAAGACGTACTTGGATACCTCCAGCAGAGGGGAGCAATGTGAGCCGATCCTAAGAACTCTGAAAGCTTTGGAATATGTGTTCAAGTTCATTGTTCGGTCAAGGACATTATTTTCACAGTGAGTACTTGTTATGTAAGAGCGATTGATAAGCTCTGTAATTCCTCTGGGATACAACAGTATTTGCATCATTGGAGAAACCCTTTTTACAAAATTGTAACCATCTGTCAATATAAAACAACTTAAAAATCCAACTTAGAGAGTTATGAATAGGTAATAATTATTCCCTGCAAGTTCATTTGGTGGTTGTGGGGTGGGGGTTGGGGAGAGATCTTAACATGTGATAGAGTTATAGTTCATCCAACATACATGATGTGAGGCTCTTCTGCGTTGCATCTAACATTCTTCATTTGATTTGAGATATATGGTGAAAACTTTCCAGGAATCTATCATTAATGGAGGGAGAGAGAGAAGAGCTCAGGGAATCTGACATTTATTTGGCTCTCAGAGGTATGCATTGACAGATGAGCTGGTATTTGCAGATGACCTTCCTGTCCTTGAGATCCTGGTGGCCAAAAAGTGAGCTGACATGCGAGAGCACCTAAGAGATTTGATGTTTGATGGTCAGTATCACAGAGGTTAGCTGCCATTTTACAGGATGTTAGAGATATAGGCATTCAAAGATAACCTGCAAAAGGATGATTTATATTGCTGACTCTAAAGGCAAAGTTACACTGGGGGTTGGTTGTATGTATGATCAGGTTGGTTTGTGTGTGATGGGGAATAAGAAAAACCATACGGGGAATAGGTTGTTCAGATTCTTATTAGTGCAAATGAAGAACACTGAGCTCAAACTGACTTAGGGAGAAATGGGACTTTATTTATTATATTTTACATTATTGAAAAATTCAGGGAGAATATTGGCCTTAGGTGTGGCCCGATCCAGATGCTTTATGTCTATCCCTCTAGATGTTGGCTCTGCTTTTCTCTTGTTGGTTGCCTTCTGAGGCAAGTTTCCTAAAGTGGAAGTCATTGGAAATCCCAGGTTTATGTTCTTAATAGCTTAAGGAACTTGGTTTCTTGTTGTTTCCAACAAAATTCTATACCAAGAATTGTCTTGGGTTGTATGCTAAGGTCTTAACCCTTTTGCACTCAGGTGTGGCTTGACACATGAGCTGGTGCCAATGCTAACCGTGTCGAGTCACACTCGACATCCGAGTGCAAAAGGCTAAGCAGTGTGAACAGGAAATGAATATACAAATTGTGTACTTTGTGGTCACATGTGCACCTCTAGAGCTATGGGTTGGGTCAGCCACTTCTGGTAGGCACTTGTTTAGTTGGACAGTAGTTTTCCAAAAGAAAGTAGAAATCTATAATCATTATTCTGGTCATGATGGGCTACAATGGCTTCATACTTGACAAGGCATCTGAAATGTGTAATCATTTGGGATTCTCCTGAAACATTTGTTGAGATTTCAGGTGATGAATAGAAAGAGGTGAGTGTCTTGAACCATGTCACCCAACATATGTCATTTAGGTTATTCTCAACATTAAGTATCTGTTTCAACTCCTCTAGTTTGTCAGTTAGTCAAGGCAGAGGCTGTGTACTAAACTCTTAGAGGCATTCTTTCACGTTCAAGACATATTTGTCAATTATTTAAAAACCAAATAGGAGACAACTGTGAGTCAGTCTTTCTGAAGATTGGGTTTCCTGGAGGAGTTCAAGGATATAAACAATGTAATTCCACATTAATATGTTGGGATCTCTTATTTCATCTTGTGAGTGAGATCTTCAGTTTTACAGGGAGAACACATCCTTTCCATTTATCATATGTCCTGCCCAGTTTACTCTTTTGGTTTATTTATTTTATTGACTTCCTTTCCTCCACCCTCTCTCCCTTGCTTTCTCCCTCTCACCCTCCTTCCCTTTCTTCTCTCTCTTTGTCTCTTCTCTCCACCAGAGCAAAGAGCATTTGTACATTTGCTTTCTTCTTCTCTGCCTCAAGGCGTGTCATCATGCAGAGCCCCTAACTCTTCTTTCAGTGTAAATTCAGCACTGCTGGAACTCTAAGTGACTGGAGGTTTCTTAAGGAGTGGGGTGATCGGTTTATTCTTACTGTTTTTCAGCATAACATATAGAATATTAGTGACACTCAAAAAATGCTTGTTGGGTGAAGTGTATTGTGGGGGCCAAGAGAAGGCATTTGGTAAGAAGAGCTGTCAAAGGAACTCAGGCCTAATCTTGAATCCTTCCTCATGAACATAAATGTATGCTGACACACAAAGAAGCTTTGGGGCCTCATGCTGGAAGAAGCTAGGTTTTCTGTGTCTGGTTCATTTTTGAATCTTCAGCCATGGTTCTTTGTTCTCTATGGGTCCTTGAACATTGGGAAGTGATGGGGGTATTTCCCTATACTCAGAGAGCACTGTATTTAGGAAACTAGAAACTAGAAGTTTCAATGCTTTGAGAAATCTAAGCCAGCTGGTAGAAAATTGCAATATAATTATAGCTTTGGGGGCTTATTGTGTCTGGTATTGTGTTTGTTTCCTGTTATTCCTTTGTCCTCTTCCCTCATGTGCATAACTGCAGCTAATCTAGCTCCCATTGGTTGTTCCCCTGCCATTTTTTCTTTGTACTTAGTGCACACAGACATTCGCAAGGCTGGGGGTTTTCCTGTGTCAATATGCAAGATGCAGTTGAGTAAGGGAGGAAGACAAGTTGTGGACAAGGATTGGGATGTATTTAAAGGATTATTTATTTTTCTCACATAGCCAAAGAAAGTTATTTTCCTGTCCTCTCTTTTTGTGTCACTAGTCTGGAGCAGGTATCCCTGAGCACATGGCTGTGCCATCGCTGCCGTAGAAGCTGGCACAGCATATGTGAGCCTCTGCCATAGGAAGGCAGGCTTAAAAATATGGGAAATTCCTGGACTGTAGGAAGTGTGTCCAAAGGATGCTGAGTGGCCATAAATATGACCAATGTATCTACTAGGCTTTTCTGGAATGACTGAGCCCCTGGGAGACACAGAGCGTAGCGAAGAACATTCAGAAAGCTGAAATGATGATCTTTTAGGCATTGCGCTTCTTTACCCAACTCTTTGCAGTGCCTTTTATCCTAAAGCTCAGACAGCCCACTGAGTGGCTGCCCAGGATTTCTGAGCTGTGGAAATTACTCAGAGTCAGAGCAGCCTGATCATAGTGGGCTCTGACTAGTTTCCCTTCCTCCTGGCCAGTCATGTAGAAACGAGACTTCAGCACTTCTGTAAGGGGGACTCTGAAAGAGAGAAGGTCTGACCCACAAGGCTGCTTAGGACGTGCTTACGCTTGTCTGTGTCCCTTACAAATCCTAATGCTGCTGTAGGCTCTGGTGCGGGAGGCAGTGCGGGGTCGTGGTAATAGTCACACTGTACTGGTTAGTGTTCACATGACCTCTGAGGGGGTCACATTTCTGACCCGATAAGTGCCTGCTTTAGCCAGTGACCCAGCCTCTCTGAGCCTCAGTTTCCTCATATATAAATGGGGAGAAACCAGCTCTTAGTGTTTTGATGATGAAATGAGATTCTGTGTAAAAGTTCTCCATGTAGCATCTCGTATTTATTCCACACAGGTAATAAATGTTAGCTGTCATCCTGTTTTCACCTAGGAGAGACAGCAGGGGTGCTTTGATAAAAATCCCAGATTTAAATTAGTAAAGGGAAGTTCTGGTGTCTTGACTCACTCTCTAGATTTGGCTCACTCACCAGGCTATGCTAAACATGTCTTGCTATTTATTTTTTAAGAAGAAGGGATACCTTTGCCAGGTGTCTGTGCTTTCTGAGGACCACAATGTAGGGACTTTTACAGCCCAGTGGATTCACCTGCTGCTGGCCCAGTGGCTGGGCCCTGCTTATGTCTGCTGGTCCCACTCCCCCTGGGGGTGCAGTCAGGGCCCCTGGGCCCAAGCAGCCCTGGCCCCAGCTTGCTCTGCCCATCTTTGCTTTTGAGTCATGCCTTCTGCACTGCTACAGACCTGCCATTTCAGTTCTTGCTTCCTCCCCCTGCTCCATCACCACCCTCATCCTCACCCCACTTTGCTTCTGAGAGGCAGTCAGCTCGGTGGTTAAAGGCACAGGCTCCGGAGCTAGGCTAATTGGGTTTGAATTCTGTGTTTGAATCCTACCACCACCATTTCCGTACTGATGATTATGACCTTGGGCAAATTATGTAATCTGCCCAAAGCTCACTTTTCTCATATGTAAAACAGGCATGTGTGCAGTAACCCTTGCCAAGTTCTGTGTAGACTAAATGAACAAATGGGTGTCAGGCACTTAGCATAGAGCCTGTCACCCAGCAAGTGCCCACGGTCGTGACTGCCTGTGAAGTGCATTTCCCTTATTATCTGCATCAAGGCTTCGCAGATAGTGCTCTGGAAAACCTCATGTGCTGACTTCATCTTCTACTCCTCACTTCCTCTGCGCCAGCCACAGAGCCACACAGCCCCCCTTGCTGTGGCTCAGACTCCTGACCAAGGGCCTTTGTACCCTTCCCCAGACATCTGCTCACCCAGTTTCTCACCTCTGTCACATCTTTGCCCAGATGCCTCCTTTGCCACCCTGTTTATGATCGCAGCCGCTGCCCCCAACACTTCTGGTACCCTCCCCTTCATGCTTTCTGTCTTAGTTTTCCTCCTCACGGAACGGATCACACGTTAACATGCCATCTAATAATTAGCTATGCTTTTGTTCACTGCCCTCTCTCTGCTAGGATGTCAGCTCCAGGAGGACAGAAGCCTTTGTTTTATAGCATATCCGAGGCAGGGGGCCTGGACCTGGCACTTCCTTGGCACTCATTCCCTATGAAATGGGATGCCACTCGATCTCCCTTTCACAGATAAGGAAGCAGAGGCTTCGATTCAAGCTCAAAGATCACGTGGCTAAGAAGTAGCAGAATGAGGTTTCACCTTCTACCTCATCTGAATGTGGAGTGTGGTTGGCCAAGAGGCAGGGCTGTCCTGAGAGAACAGCTGTGACTGGGTGCGGGTGGGCTGCTGAGAGGCACAAGGCTGCATGTGGCTTTAGGTGCTGTCATCCCCCCAAGCTCAGTAGGGTTTCAGTAATGAAAACGATGACTTGGAGCTGGAGTTGGTAGGAAAGGCATCCTCGCTATTAGGGAGAAACTGTTTAGGCAATGATGACTTTATTTTTATATTTCCCCCAAAGGACAAATAAAGAAAAACTGACATAGGGCCATCTCAGGTAAGCTTACACTCCTTGGGAAAAAATCACTGGCCAGGGAAAGAGAAATGCACTCAGCATCCTGATGGAAGCAGCAACATCCCTGGGCACCCTCCTTCTCCCCAGCCCTCACCAGGGAACCGGAAGGCCGGCCACAGTGAGCACAGTGCCAGCTACTTGCACTGTGGCTACCACTGCATTGACACAGGAATCAAAAGAGCACGGCTCATACCTCCCATGGACACCCCCAGTCTGGCTCACTTCACCAGGGCCAGGCATCATGGCCCTTTCTCTCATTGCCTTCAGCACCAAGCGATCTGATGCTCTCTGATGTTCTCTGATGCTCTCTTCTGCCTTTTTATTTTGCATTGTGCTTTATTCTGCCTTTCTCCTCTACTGCCAGCTTCTACCTCACCCCTCCACCAGTTCAGTCTCTTCTTACATAAACACGATATGCTGGTTTCTCCCCCAGATCGTGAATGTGTTAGGCAGCCAGATTGTCTGAGTAATTCTCAAGCGTGTTCCATGGAGCCTGCAGTTGGAGGGGATGCCTAAGCCTCTGCCTTTTTAAACAAATAGGAATTTAACTTGAAGGTACTTGCCAGTGTGATTTGTTGTCATTGTTCATATGTGAATAAATATTAAGATGTAATCACCTGTTTATGCTGAGCCTGGGCTGGAATGCTGGTCACATTGCTATTCCTGTTTCTCCTGCATGCAATTTGTTTGCATGTTAATGCCACTTATTCCTGTTGTAAGCCTCTGTTTTCAGTTTTGAATATACTTTCACTTTTTGATGACAGTAATGGCACAGTAAAACTGTACAATTGTGCTTAATGGAATTATTTTATGATAACATTAACTTGGCATCAGGGCAGGATGGAAGAGTGAACTGTCATCAAAGGGGTATTGTCAAGCCGTCACTTCTCTTTAATTTATCATCTGTTTTATGAGTTGTTACAGTGCAGAGGGGGAGCTAACAGGCTGTTTGTTACAAACATGTGAAGGTGCTTTTTAAGTAAGTTGCCGTTATTAGAACATAAAATTGTGCATTTGCATGCACTTTCAAACAGTCCTCTTTTCCCTTTGTATATGGAAATATTGATAAATTTTTACTGGGTACCTGTTATGTGCTATGGACTTTGTTAAGTAATGGGAATTCTGAACTTAACACATTTGCTTCAGATGATTCATATGAGGTCTATCTGTAAAACATACAGCCGTGTAATATGAAAAATAGAGGCATTTATTGAAGAAAATACAAGATACAAGAAATATTGAATGTAGGAAATGACACCTCAGTCCCCATCAAAGTAGGCACCATGAGACCTCACACAGTTCTCCCAGTGTCTCTTTCACTGTTCAAAACACTCTGCAGAATCTTTTGTTAGACTCACCATCAGCTGTCTCATTGTATTTTAAATGCAATGGCTACCCAGTACACATTTTCACACAATGGCATCTAGCAACCCCCACTGACTAGTACAGTGACATTGTCAATGTTCACACATGTGCATTCCAGTCAACTCTCCTTGGCTGCCAGGTTACATCAATGTCCCACAAACTGTTCTTGTTATATTAACAATGGCTGGATTTTTTTCCAGACAGACCTCGTATATGCAATGAGAACCATTGATAATCGCAAGTTGAAAGGTGTAAATTATTAAACAGCAAAGTAATCTACAACTTTTCTCAAATTAAAAAAATATATATATTAGTTTATTAAAAAGATATAACAGGTTTTCTTATACCCACCATAACTTTGCCAAATGCTACGGAATTGTCCCAGCATCAGACTCAGCTGCAAATGCCCTGAAGTGAATGTGTTAATCTTAGACTTCTTCAACAATGGAGTGTGCAAGACAGATGTGCAAGCCAGCAATCAAATACCAGTTCCCTGAAATAAGCAGTGATCAGTGGTAGGATGCAATGAAGGCTTGTAGATGGTTCCCAGCGGGTAGACAGGTTTGAATGACAAACTCCATCTCAGGAGGATTGGTAATTCTTCTCAGAGGACATGATGATGTTTTAAAGTAGACATTGAAAGGCATTTAAGAAGCCTGCCCATGGGAGAAAAGAGGATCACAAATTCCAAGCACAGACGATCCCCAACTTACAGATGATGGTTTGACCTACAATCTTTCAACCTTATGATGATGCAAAAGCAATACACACTCAGTAGAAACCATTCTTCAAAGTTTGGATTTTGATCTTTTCTCAGGCTAGCGATATATTGTAGGATACTCGTGATTCTGGGCAGTGGCAGCAAGCACAGCTCCCAGTCAGCCATGTGGTCACGAGGGTCAACGACCTACACTCCACAGGCTATTCATCATGTTCGATGATTGTGCCCAGCTGTAGGCTGATGTGAGTATTCTGAGCACATTTCAAGTAGGTGAGGCCGAGCTCTGGTGCTCAGTGTGGCTGGTGTATTAAATGCATTTTCAACCTACAATATTTTCAACTTATGATGGGATAATTGGGATGCAACCCCATCTTAAGTTGAGAAGCATGTGTAGAGGGAACAACATAGGAAACAGAACTTTTAATTATTTCTGCCACTGTGAGGTACCACTTTTTTTTTAAAGATTTATTTTATTGTTTTGACAGACACAGGGAGAGAGAGAGAGAGAGAGAGAGAGAAAGAGAGAGAGACAAGGGGGAGGGCCCAGAGCAGTCTCCATGGGTGTACATCATCAATTTTTTTTGTTAAATTTATTGGGGTGACATTGATTGGTAACAATTAGATAGTTTCCGAATGTACAAGTCCACATCACATCACCCATGCATCGCATTATGTGCCCACCACTCAGAATCATCATCAGTTTTTTGACATAGTTTTATTCTACACAGGTAGGTGTGAGGCCACACAAGGTGGAAAATGGGCCAGGGCCTCCGCATGGGAGGCACACTCCTGGGAGCTGGGGCCCTACCCACATGGGAAGCTCACCCAGTTCAGCATATGGGTCTGCATGGGCTGGGGCCGGGATTCAATCCTCAGACCCTGGAGCTGCAAAGCAAGCGCTCAACCCACTGAGCCATCCTGGCTTCCCAGGTACCACTTAATAAGCTTCTCTTCTATGCATGGCCTCTGTCACTTTTCACTCCACCTCACTTATTACAACCTTGCAAAGTACAGACATCATTATATTAATTTTACAGGAGAAGTTGAGACTCAGAAAGGTGCAGAAAGTGAGTCTTACACAGCTAGACGTTGGCAGGGAGGGGTCTGAAAGCCTCGGTTCTCTGTGCTAGTCTATGCCCACCGTGAAAAGCACGTTTGTGGGGAGGAGCAGCTGATGGGTGGAGCTGTGGTGATGGAGGAGTGGGGATGATGCGTCTGAAGAGGGCGGCTGAAGCTGGATTGCGACACACTTTGACTGCTGGGCCAAGGAGTTTGACCTTGTCCTCTCTGCTGGGGATGTTGACATGGATGCTACCCTCCATACTCAGAGCACAGAGTGAATGCCCAGGGTGTGTATAACTTGATCCATGGGGATCACATAGAAATATTACAATTTCTTGATTTTTATGGAGGGATGAAGAAATACAAATTGGTATTTAACAAAAACAGTCATGAGGATGTAAAGTACAGCATACAGAATATAGTCAATAATGTTGCAACAACTACGTACTCGTATGGGGCCAGCTGGGTACTAGACTTATCAGGGAATTGCTGCATAAATTATATAAATGTCCAACCACTATGCTGTATGCCTGAAACTAATATAAAATAATATTGAATGCCAACTGTAACTGAAAATTTTTTTAAATGAATACATTGTTATAAAAACAAAAAAAATCTTAATTTTGTTCCAAGATAAATTAAACTTTATAAGCATTTGACTTAGAATAAATAATACATGGATATAATTAATAAATAAACAGGGATCTGTTGAGAATCATGCTTACAATTTTTTTCTCTCATCGGAGCAGTTGGGAAACCCCTGCTTTTGGCCCTGGGGAGCCTTGATGTTCTAAAGCAGGGGTGGCCAACAAGTCCATCACGATCGACTGGTCGATCGCGAGGCCAATTTTGGTCGATCGTCGATCGCTCGCAATGTCTGGGGTGGAATTCCGTGTACCATGGACTTTGAAGCGATTGTAGCTCTTATAACTCGAGCGGTGCTGCTGCGGCGCCCGGCTGATTTGAAGCAGCAACACAAGCAGCGCCGCTGCGGCGCCAGGCTGATTTGAAGCGCCAACTCGAGCGGCGCCAATACAGCACCCGGCTGATTTGAAGTGTCAAATCATAACATACAATCCTAAGAAACCGACAAAATGGGGTATCAGAGTTTATATGCTAGCTGACTCGAAGACTGGCTACATTTGCTGCATTTTGCCATATTATGGATCACTCACAACAGAGCTCTTGGTCAGACCCGATTTACCTGTTTCATCAAGAATTCCGATACAATTATACAAAATGTTGTTGGAGAAAATTCCAGGTGCTCAGGGGCACCATATGTACACGGATCGCTACTATACTAGTTATGTCTTAGCTCAAGAACTAGCCAAATTGAAATGCAATATCTCCGGAACGATCTTAACGAACAGGAAAGAATTGCCCAAGGAAATAAAAAAGCCAAATTTTTCGAAAAAATCCACGGTCGCGTATCGATGGGGTAACACCTTACTTTTAGGGTGGAAAGATACCGTATTTTCCAGCATATAAGACGACCCCTGATTTTCGGTTGACTGTTTTTCATTTCAAAAGTCGTCTTATACGCCGGAAAATACGATAGAGAGGCGGTCCGAGCAGCCTTGCAGTGATTGGTGCGGGATCGAATTGGAAAATTCGTTTAGCGGCATATCCAGACGATTTTCGGGATCGAGTTGGAAAATTCGTTTAGCGGCATATCCAGACGATTTTCGGGATCGAGTTGGAAAATTCATTTAGCGGCATATCGAGATGTTTTTCGGGATATTCTCGGCGTATAAGACGACCCCCGATTTTCGGTTGACTTTTTTTCATTTCAAAAGTCATCTTATATGCCGGAAAATAGGGTAAGAGGATTGTCACTTGTTTGACTACGAGGGGTGACACAGGAATGTTGACGGTCAAAAGGATTACACGAGGTGGTGTGGAAATAATGGTCAAGAAACCCAATATTGTTTTGAATTATATAAAATATATGGGTGGTGTTGATCGGGTGGACCAATATGCATCAAGGTATTGTTTTCTGCGAAAATCGCTTAAATGGTGGCGTAAGCTTTTTGGGGGGGGCATGGAAATTTGCCTGATTAATTCCTACATTCTGTATAAACTAGAAAAGACTAAAAAGGGGAAAAGCCACTCAGCCATTAGCGATTTCTAAAAACACTTATCCAGCAATTGAGAGGATCATATCGCCAGCATTGTGAGCAAGCGTCTACGTTGCATTCCGATGAAATCCGACTAAATGGGAAGCTTCACATAGTACTACAAGGGCCAAAAAGGGACTGCAAGGTTTGCTGTGACCGTAACACGTCTGGAGTTAGGCGGGAAGTAACGTATTACTGTGATACGTGTCCTGATAAACCTAGGATGCATCTTGGGCATTGTTTTACGAAATATCACACAAAAACTAATTACAGAGTGTAATATTTATCAAATTTTGTTGTTTTCGATATAAAAATAAATAAATTGGTGAAATCTTATTATTTGTATACGTTCATTTGTTTATAAATGATTTTAAAGTACTTGTAAAATGTTTCCGCAATTTGGCCAAAATTGTCTCGAGTGGCTGGTTCGCACAAGCGAAAAAGGCCTCGAGCGCAAAGGGGTAGAAGACAAAACTTTCTAGCAACAGTTTAATGCATTCTGGGAATTTGCCAAGGTCATAAATTCCTAGAATTCTGACAGCCTGACACTGTGATCTCCGCCCACCCAGACAATACATTTTGACTTATGTGTTACACTTGTCACCGGACGCAACGCGTGAACACAACAGTTACGACTCGACTCATCGAAGAACACAGTCA
>PVKE010011747.1:0-39608 GCA_004027555.1 Craseonycteris thonglongyai
AAAAAAAAATTAAAAACAAACAAACAAAAAAAAACCCACCAAAAAAACCCACCACCATATTCTTTCTCAGGCAACATATAAAAATATATAGCACTCTGGGGGCATTTAGTTTGGGGGCAAATCCATTTTACACACCTCAAAAGCACCCAAGGAGGCAACTTCCATTTCTAGCCATTGTGATACCAGACTAGTCTCCCATTGTAAACAACTCTTAAACTGGCAAAAGGCATCCATGAACTGTTTTCAAACTCTAGACAGGATCGTGATCCTTGAGAGAAGGGGAAATAAATGAGATGGACTCCTCCATTTCTTTAGCTTTCTTCCTGGAGGCCCTTTGTCCACTGTGGTACAGGGATCGGGCACTCAAACAGAGGACAATCCCTTTGCCGAACAGAGAAGATAGAGACCAGAGTTCGGGGCTACTGAAGTGGTCTGAATTTGTGGGGCAAGGCTCTGGAGAAGAGGGAATTCTGCAGAGAAAAAACTCTAGACGTCTGCTTAGGGGTCCCCATGAAGCTTTGGCTTGATATTAAGCTGTGCTTGTGTCAGGCAAGAATCCACAAAGCTGGGCAAAAGAATGCTGACCAGCCAGATGGAAAAATCTCAGTGAACACTGCACACCATCAGTAGAGACTCCAGGAAGGTCACATCTTAGGAGAAGGGCTAACCTAACCTTAGAGTAAGGGTTATTCTAAATCCAAATTTATCCACAAGTAAATAAATTGTCTGCTAAACAAAAACAAAAACAAAACAAAAAACTCAACCCTCTATTAAAGAAGACCAAAAAATCCAGACCTCAACAATGTAGCATTCATAATCCTGTCTAGAGTTTGAAAACAGTTCATGGATGCCTTAATAATAGAAATAAAGTGCACAATAAATATAAGGCACTTGAATCATCCTGAAACCATTCCCTGAAACCTGGTCCATGAAAAAATTGTCTTCCACAAAATTGGTCCCTCGTGTCAGAAAGGTTGGGGACCGCTGCTGTAAGGGGCCACAGAGAACATCTGTTCCCTGATTGAGCGATGAGAAAACCAAAGCCCAGTGACTTGCTATGGTAACAGCAGCTGAATAATCACTGAGCCAGACTAGCTCCCCAATTCTACGTTTTTTTTTTCCATGCCGCTTCTAGAGCCATCTCATGAATTTTTAAATTCCACAGTATTTATTACAGACCTGCTGTGGAGAGCACTCTTCCAGACACTGGACATAGAATTGTGAACAAGTCAAATAAGCCTCTCTCTCAGGGAGTTCATATTCTGGTGGAAAAGGTGTGCAACAGGCAAGAAAACAAATAATGGAGGAGGGGAGAGGGGCAGGGCAAGGGTGCATGAAATACATGGTGATGGAAAGAGAGCTGACTCTGGGTGGTGAGTACATAATGCAACACATAGACGATGTAATGTGGAATTGTACACCTGGAACCTATGTAATTGTTACCAACCAAGGTCATCCCAATAAATTGAACAATTAACAAAAAAAAGAAAACAAATGATTAAAAACTCTAGGCTGCTAATTAGACCTATTGTGGTGATCATTTTGCGGTATATTGAAATATCGATTCAGTATGCTGTGCACCTGAAACTAATATAATGTTATATGCCAATTATATCTCAACAAAAGAAAGAAAGGATTTCAGATTGGGAGAAGACTAAAGAAAATAAAAGCCAAAAAACAGAATAGAGAGTGATTGGGGGTGAGTAAGGGGCATAATTTGGTTTGTGTGATCAGAGAAGACTTCTCTAAGGAGATGGTATCTGCTTTGAGGCCTGAATGATGACAAAGAGCTAGCCCTGTGAAAATGTAGAAGGAAATAATTCCAGCAGTAGGAAGAGTAAAGGTCCTGAGGTAAAAACGAGCTTGGCATGACTAAGGTAACAGGAGTGGAGAGAAATTAAGGAAGAGGCAGAGGGTGCAGATTTGTATCCTGGACCTACTGCTAAGTTACTTCTTATTATAGTGAAGTCTTGGTCACGGCTCCGACCTCGTCAGGATCTGACATGGTATGGTTCTCTGATTTATGGAGCACGTACATTGCAGAGATCCAAGAAGTACCATAACGTCCTAGGTGTGGGGCCGTAAGAAGAGAATGAACCCTGAAATCGCTGGCCCTTTTTGAACCCACATGTATAAACCATGAGTTCTTGGGCAAGTCCTTGGGGCTTATAAGAGTTTCCGCTTCAGGAATGCCGGGATAGCTCAACAGGTTGAGCACTTGCCTTGTAACTGGGAGGTCCAGGGATTGAATCCTGCCACTGGCCCCGGCCCGTGCAAACCCATATGCTGAACTGTGGCACAACTGGTAACCGCCCAGCCCAGCGGTGAAGGTGTTCACCTCCCGTGTGGGAGGCTCCAAGTTCGGTTCCCACCCTGTGCAGCCCCACATCCTTCTGTGTGGAATGAAACTATATCACACGACCAATGATGTACAACTATGAAGATTGCTCTGGGCCCTCCCCCCTTCTCTCTCTTTGTCTCTCTCTCTCTTTCATCTTCTCTCAAACAACAAAATAAGTCTTAAAAAAAGTTTCAGCTTCTTTATTGATAAAAATGGACATAACGCTAACTAGTTCAGAGTCACCAGGAGGACTGAATGAGATGAAAAATAAAACCTAGTCCAGCGTTTGACACATACTGTCACCTTAAAAATGTTATTTTCAATCTACTTTCTTGGGAATATGACAAGTAACACTCTTTGTAAAAGCATATGAGGGGAAGCCGGGATGGCTCAGTGGGTTAAGCGCTCACTTTGCAGGACTGGGGACCGGGGATCGAATCCCAGCCCCGGCCCGTGCGGAACCATATGCTGAACTGGGAGCTCCCCCAGTTCAGTTCTCTCTCTGTATCTCTCTCTCTCTCTCTCTCTCTCTCTCTCTCTCTCTCTGTCATAAATAAATAAATTAAAATATATATATATAAAAAGCATATGAAAATGCCTAAAGTTGGGGAAGCTGGGATGGCTCAGTGGGGTAAGTGCTTGCTTTGCAGTCCCAGAGCCCGAGGATCGAATCCCGGCTCCGGCCCAGGCGGACCCATATGCTGAACTGGGGTGTACCCCCAGTTCAGTTCTTGCCGTGGCCCATTCGGGAGGCTCCCAGCCCAGTTCCTGCCCTGCGCAGCTCCGCGCCCACCTGTGAAGTGAAACTATATGGAGAACGAATGCTGTCAACTATGGAGACTGCTCTGGGCCCTCCCCCTTCTCTATGTCTCTCTGTCTCTCTCTCTCTCTCTGTCAAAAAACAATAAAAATAGATCTTGAAAATGCCTAAAGAGAAGATGAAAAGATTCATTAATTCCATGATCTGGGTGACATTCCCACTACATGCCAGCACTGTTTTAAGCTATGAGGGTAGAGTGGTGAGCAAGACAGCCCCTGTTTCTCTTGGAGAATCTATTCTGGATAGGGAAAGACCAACAATAAACAAACTAAAACAAATAAGAAAAAAATTAGTGAGGAATAAGTGCTACGCAAAGAATTAAGCCTGAACCATGTGATGAGAGAAACTGGGTGTGATTTCTAAAGACTGGGTGACCCAGGAACGCCTTCTAAGCAGACATCTGACAAATAAGGAGGAATCAGCTGTGTGATGAACAGCATTCCAGGCAGTGGGATAACAAAGGTGAGGCCCCAGAAAAGAAAAAGATCACAGAACATGGTGACTGGAGCATTCCAGTTGGGCAGAGAAGAGGAATGGTCAGATCCCTAGGGCTTTAAATGCCAAGATAATCACAGGTAAAGGGCCAATCCCCCAATATATAAATACTCCTTAGAAATTGAGAAGGTATAGGACAAAAACAAAAGAAAAACAGGCAAAGGGCAGATAAGTTTACAGGAGAACAATAGATGATCCTTATACATAGGAAAAGATGTACAATGGCATTCATCATAAGAAATATGCAAATTAAAAGTACGTCAAGATACCATTTTTCTCCATCAGATTGGCAAAAATACCAGAATTGGGTCATGAACTCAGTGGTACGGCTGTAGGAAAAGAGACATTGTTGATAGGAGCACAAAATGGTGCAACTTCAATAGGATACAATTTGGTAGTTTTATTAGAAATATAAATGCATTTATTCTGCAGCCTGATAAATCTTTTTCTGGGACTTTCTCCTTGAAATACGTCTGCACATAAACCAAAGAACCTATATATGAGGCTCTTTTATTGCAGCTTGCTTGTAATAGCAAGATATAGAAATAAGGCAAGTGTGCAAGGAAAAGGAGCAGGTTCCACAGGTTATGGTATGTTCCCACAGTAGAATCCTACACGGCTATAAAAAAAGAAATAAGGAATTGCTCTACATTCTGATATGGAAACAAAATATATTAAGCAAGAAAAGCAAATGGAGAACAATTGTCCTGTGCTACCATGGTATGTGTCATAAGGGAGAATAGATTGTTATTTGCTTGAGTTTAAGAAACACGACAAACTTGTGAAAGTGACTTTCTATGGGGACAATTGAATTGGTAGACACAAGAGTAGGAACAAGACTTATGAATATATACTTTTTATATCATTGAAAATTTCTAATCATGTGAATTTTTATTTAAAACAAAAAAAATTAAAGAAAGACAAAAATGAATAAATAAGAAAACCTACTGATTGCACTAAGAACAATTAAGGCCTTGATAAAGAATTTAGAATTTATTCTAAGTGAGCTGGAAGTCATCGAGTTTTAAATGGGATTGACAGGAGCATATTTTGAAGACAGTGGTACAGCAGCCGAGTAGGGAACAAATTGTAGTGGGACAAAAAGGATGCAAAAGTGCACTGGGTGTGCTGGTTTACATTAGAGTGGAGGATGACTTAGACGAGGATGAGGTGGTGCAGATGGAGAGAAGCAGAATACGCTTTGGAAGCGAAGTCTAAAGGACTTGATGAATCGGCTGTGAGGAGTGGGAGAAAATAACAGTTTTGTGCTTTGAGTAATGGGGTGGGTGTTGATAGGAGCAGAGCTCAGAAAGCGGTGAAATAACTTCTAGATGAGCCAGTTTGTAACATCGTATGAAGATTTCCGATCAGCACAGCTGTGAAGGATGTCAGCATCTAAGGAGATGGTGAGAAGACACTGCAGATGGAGAGGAAGGCAGCAGGCAAGGGGCACAGGGCAAGGGGCGCGCTGGGGGGCAGGGGGGTGCTACGCCCTTCAAAATGGGTCTCTCTCCTAACTGTTGCTTCCATTTTTCTTCACCGTGACTCAGTTTAGACCCACAAGCCAGAAATGATTTGAAACCAAATCCTCCATTTCCATTATAGGCTTCTTGTAACTGCTTCCTACACTTCCTGTGCCTGTTTCTTGTAGTAACTGAAAAGTTTCTGTCACGCACATTGGCATTCTGAGAAATATGCTAAAAGGGAAAAATCAACCAGTCAAAATGGGAACTGTCTGGCTGGGTTAAAGATTTGTGGCTTTTTCCTTTGCAGCTACTGTGAAGATCGATAAACAGATAGCTTGTTTCAATTGGAGATGGGAGGACCTGTAGGGGGAGCTCTTACATCCTGCTACTCGTTGCCCCACACAGGAGCAGCACTTTCCACCTTTAACAGGAAGGTGTTTTTCTATTCTACCACTCCAGCAGGAAGGAGGATCTCCTCGCCTGGGCAACCATTCAGTCGATGCTTTCAAGACTTTTACAACTCCACCAATGAAAAGCTGTTACACTTCAAATTCCCAGTTTCCTCCAATGTACTCTTTGTTTACAACAGCCCCCTGGAATTCCCCCTTTCCTCTATAAAAGAACGTTCCTCTTCTTTGTTCTTTGGACCTATGCATAAGGTTTGCTATGAGACCCCATGTCCCTAGTGGCGATTCTTTGTGGTTCCTGAATAAATCCATTTTGTTGGAGACATAACTAGCTGTCTATTGGTTTGAGGTCAATAGCACAACGCCTGCATTACCTTCTCTTAGAACTGTAACAGAGTGACTGAGGACGGACGGTGAATTTCCCTAGAGTCCAGGCTGGATGCTCCAACAGATATTTTACTTTTAAAGTTAATTCGAAGACATTTTTTTGGTTTTACCTCTTAGCTCCACTTAAGAAAACAATATGACCACCAGACTCCTCAATGGAGATACTCTTCTGTAGGTACTGTACTCATTTTGAAAGAGTAGTGGACTCAGAAGTTTGTTTCTGATGAAGACACTTGAAGCTTTGGCTTCCACCTTTGTGGTAGATTGTTATTATCTTGGTTGGGTTTTAATACTAACAATCCAGTTTTCTCCCCTTCTTCCCTTCCCCTCCACTAAACAGAATCCATGTGTTTTTCCCCTCTTAAAATTCAGCATTATTTCAACACTGTTGTAAGTGCACTGTGTTCTTTGCAAGAACTATGTCAGGCAGTATAAAAACCAGGACAAGTAACAGACTGGCAAAAGCTGCTCCACCCAAATGACTTATGAAGAACTTGCATTCTGGATCTTTGATTGGTAGAGTGAAAGGAACCAAAATGGGTTTTAAAGCTGAGAAATTCTTGTTCTTCTTGCCCACCCTTCTTGTACAAATGGTGTGCCACAGTCTATAAAATGATTATCAATTCTGGGGCTTCTGAACTGAAAGTAAATATAAAAACATATTAAAAAAGAAAGAAGAGGGGAAGCCGGGATGGCTCAGTAGGTTAAGAGCTCGCTTTGCAGCCCCGGGACCGAGGATTGAATCCCAGCCCTAGGCTGTGTGGACCCATATGCTGAACTGGGGTGTGCTTCCCATGTGGAGGGCCTCCAGTTCAGTTCTTGCTGGGGCAAGCTTCCCATGTGTGGGAGGACTCCGATTTGTCCCCAGCTCTTGGGGGCGTGCCTCCCATGCGGGATGACCCCAGTTCAGTACCCCTGCTGGGTTCAGCCCATGGCTCAAGGGGGTGTGCCTCCCACGCAGGAGGGGCCGGGCCAGATTCCCGTCCTGCATGGCCCCCACCCACCTGTGTGGAATGAAACCCTGTGGAAAACTGATGACGTACAACTATGGAGACCGCTCTGGGTTCTACCCCTTCTCTCTGTCCCCCTCTGTCTCTGTCTCTCTCTGTCAAAAACAATAAAACTAAATAAAAAAGAAAAAAGAAAGAAGAAAATAAATGAGAAACTTTCATTTCTTTTTAAGTGAAAGTAGGGTTTACTTCAGTCATGTAGTTCTACCTTGAAAGCTGTTTCTTTTTTCTTTCTAAGATTTATTTTTATTATTTTTGACAGAGACAGAGAGACAGAGAGAAGAGAAAGGGCCCGGAGCAGTCTTCACAGTTGTGCATCATTAGTTTTTCAACATAGTTTTGTTCCACACAGGTGGGTGTGGGGTTGCGCAGGGCAGGGACTGGGCCAGAGGCCTCCCAAATGGGAGGCACACCCCTGCTAGGGGCCTCCTCTATGGGAAAGGCGCCCAGGGAGGAAGCCGAACCCAGGGCCTCCCGCATGGGAAGCTCACCCTGGCAAGAACTGAACTGGAGGCACACCCCAGTTCAGCATATGGGTTCACATGGGCCAGGGCTGGGATATGATCCTTGGACCCCAGGGCTGTAAGACAAGCACTCAACCCACTGAGCCATCCTGGCATTCCCTGTTATTTCTTTCTTTCTTTTTTTTTTTTTAATGCCATCTCAGAGGCAGTAAATGGAGAAGGTCATTAAAAATCAATTCAAGCTATGATCTTCTGTGGGTGGGGAGTTGATGTCATTCGACCTTTATTGTAAGTGTGAAATCAACTCTACATAAAATGCAGTGTTCAGTTCCTATCAAAAAGTTGAGATTGAAATTTAGACACAGAGGCAGCAAATATGCCAAAATTCAAACTTTAGATTATCGGTAACATCTATAAAATTTAAACTAGCCTCTTGCCCATTTTTAAACACACTATATTAGGGAAGAGCAATGCTATAGGTTAGACCTGCTTTGAAACAAAAATGATGTTGCTATTTTCCTTGAAAATGGCACTTGGTGATATTTCTTCACTTTACAGAACTATTATAACATTCACAAGTGCTGGAAGAAACCACACTTTATAAATGATGTTTGATTAGCTAATCTTAATTTTCCTATAAAGATTTATGGGGAGAGAAGAAGAGAAGTAGCAACAAATCAACAATTTCTTAGTCTGCTTGGGTTACCATAGATTGGGGCACTTAAAAACAACCAAGATTTATTTCTCACAATTCTGTAGTCTGGAAGTTCACGATCAAGGTGCTGGCAGGTCTGCTACCTGGCTTGTGGATGGCTGCTTAGTATATCCTCACATGAGGGAGAGGAAATAAGGCCTCTCCTGTCTCTTCTTAGAAGGGCACTAATCCCATCATGAGGGCTCCACCCTCATGCCCTAATTACCTTCCAAATGCCCTTCTCTAAAAGCTTCGCATTGGGGATTAGGTCATCAATATGAATTGTGGGAGGACACATTCAGTCCATAGCATTATACACCTGGTCTCCCAAATTCATGTTTTCTCACATGCCAAATACCTTCATTCCATCCCAGCAGTCCCCAAAGTCTTAACACATTTCAGCATCAACTCTACAGCCCAAAGTCTCATCTAAATACCATCCAAATATGAAATAAGTGAGAATTAAGGTAGGTATGATTCATCCTGAGGCAAAATTCCTCTTCAGCTGTGAACCTGTGAAACCAAACAAGTTATGTACTTCCAAAATACAATGGTGGGGCAAGAATAGGATAGACATTCTGAAGGGTGGCAGAATATGCCACCCCAAAGTATGACTATAGGAGTTCAGGACAGACTACCCCAAAATATACAACTTTGGTGTATTGATTATTTTAATCTGTAGGCACTTGAAAAACAGCAAATATAGGAAAAGACTTTCTCTGAACTCTCCTTATTTGCCTAAAGACAGATCCTCCAAAAAGAACTTAGTTGTTATAAATTCTCTCCCTGGGAATTTTATCTACCAAGGAGGATTGACTCATCACAGGAGAGGAGACTAGAAATAGACACCACACCCAAATTTTGTCACAAACTATCATACCTCCCTCTATTCTTCTGAGGGCCTGTTCATCTTTCCTAAAAATCATTTACTCTCCTCTAAAATGCCTATATCCCCGTCCCCTTCCCATATTAAGATGTTATTTAATCCTGAATTCTATAGCCACTTCCTTGAGTTACTCATTTTTCCCTGGGTATCTACCATGTATACAGAAGGTATACATGTTAAAAAACCTCTGTTTGTTTCTCTCTTGTTAATCTGTCTTTTATTACAAGGGATCTCAGCTAAGAACTCAGAAGGGTAGAAAGAAAATGACTTTCCTCCCTCACAATTCCCATTCCTAAAATGAGAAATAGGGAAGAAAGAAGGGGTGGTGCGTTCCAAGCAAGTCCAAAATCTAGCAAGATTCCAAGGGTTGGACATGATCTCTGGCTCAATGCTGTGCCCTCCAGCCCACGGGGCTGGCACATCACCCCCACGCCCAGCTACGTTCAACCATGAAAAGTTTGAAGAACTAACAATCAATGTTTTGTTGTTCAGACAACTTTTTCTCTAATTTTTTTGAAATGACAGGGAAAAATAAGATCTCTTTTCTTACAGTAAATATCAGACAGTATATCTCTATTATGGGTCATAGAATCCTTTAAGACTCAAATGAAAACTATGACTAGTTGTTACATGTTAAGATGCCAATGAATTAGATCTATTTCTGGTTTTTCTATCTACTTGTTTGAGTGATCTATTTAAATCTTTCTATGCTACTACCATACTATTTTTATTAATTTTATTAAAACTTATATTGATACTTAATTTTAATATCTGCTAAAGCCAAACTACCTTTACCATTCCTTTTCAAAAATTTAATTCAGTGGAAAATGTATGAACTTTTTAATAAATGCTTCTGGTAGAATAATCATCTGAAAAAAAATGGACTGTTACTCTCATACCAACACAAACATATTGAATAAAAATTTAATTTTTTTTTAAGATTTATTTTATTGTTTTTGACAGAGACAGCAAGAGAGAGAGAGAGAAGGGAGAGGGCCCAGAGCAGTCTCCATAGTTGTACATTGTTAGCTGTGACAAGGTTTTGTTCCACACAGGTGGGCAAGGGCTGCGCTGGGTGGGAACTGGGCTGGGGGCCTCCTGCATGGGAAGCACTCCCTAGTTCAGCATATGTGTCCTCACAGGCCGGGGCCAGGATTCGATCCTCGTTCTCCGGGGCTGCAAGGTGAACACGCTTAACCCGCTGAGCCATCCCAGCTTCCCAAGATCTAATTTTTAAAAATAAATTAATGAAAGTACTAGTATATATCTAGAGAGATTCTAAGTCAAGAAAACTCTAAGCAGGAAACCCAGAAGTCAAGAGGAAAAGATAAACATATTCAACTACATAAAATTAAACATTTTATATTGTCAGTATCCATTATATACAGAATGAAAACACCATCATTGGTTAGGAAAATATTCATCATACATGACATGTGATATATCAGATCACTAATCTGAAATTCATTAAGAAAAATATAACTCAATAAAAAATGGGCAAAGGAAATGGAAATGTACAGAAGGACCCAGAATAGATCAATAACTATATAACAATAATATAAAACTCACTGGCAATAAGAATAATGCAAATTCAAATAATGATATAATTTTTCAGCCATCAGATAAGCAAAATCTAAAACATGTAATACTGGTAACAATAATACAATAGTAGATGATGTTTAAGTGATTAGTATAGATCCTAAACACTCTATATGGATGACAATGCTAAGAAATATATATACATATATATATATATATATATATATATATATACATTTTTTTTTTTAATTAAGGAAATAGCTCAGCTAGCAAATGGCAGAACCAAGTTTCAAACCCAGGCAGTCTCATGCCCTTGGCTCAAGATGTGTTTCAACACGCCCGGTGCTGATGGGAGGCGGTGGCAGTGTGATTTGCTACAACCTTTAGAGAAAGCAATGTGGTAATAAATATTAATATGAAAAAGCTCATTCCCTTTGACCATCCCCAAAACAAAAGGACCACCATAATCCTGGTATTACCAATTTTTTGACTACTTCATAAAACTTACCTGTAAAAACATCTGAGTTTGGCAGGGTTTTTTGTTTTTTGTGTTGTGATTTATTGTGAGTAAATTTTAAACCAATGATTTTCTTTATGGTTAAATGTGTTTTCAATTTTCTGTTGCTTCTTGAATTGGTTTTGACAGATTGTTTTTTCCAGGAATCGTCTGTGACATTTACTAAGCTTGTGTCTCCCAGCTCCCAATCTGTCCTTTTCTATCTTCCTGGTAATCCTGGGGCTGAGACTCAGCAAACCACTCCCAATGTCAAGTTCCAACAATCTCCAGCCCTACAGATGTAATTAATTCTTCCTACATGAATTAACTCTGTGTTACCACAGTGTCCTCTTTTTCACCTTTTCAGCCACCCAGCACCTGCTTAACCAATTCCTTATATTAATTTCTGTTGAAATACACGATGGGTTCTGTTCACCCAATAGGACCCTGTCTGACACATCACCCACGTAGTTTGTTTTCAAATTTATTAGAATAAAGTTGTTCATCGTGATCCTTTGTTTATTAAAATGTTCTGCAGTATATGTTGCTTTGTCCTCTTTTCATTCCTGAAGCAAGTGTTTATTTTTACTTAATTTTTGTCTATCTCTAGTGGTCTTTTAAAGTAATAATTAGTTTTTGGCATTTTTCCCAATGTGCTATCTTAGATACACTTCAATTTTCAACCTTTATTTTCCAATATAAACATTTCACAACTATAATTTTCTCATCAATTATTGCTTCTTGCTGCATGTTTAAATTTAGTATTTTCATTAGTTTTCAAGTCTGTATATTTTCTAAGTTCTATTGAGTACTTTTTGAACCATTATTTAGAAGTTTTTTTAATTTCCCAAAGTATTATTTTTAAATTATTCTTTTCTGATTTCAAAACTACTTGCGTTGTGGGGAAGCTGGGATGGCTCAGTGGGTTAAGTGCTTGCTTTGCTGCCCCAGAGACGGAGGATCAAATCCCGACTCCGGCCCAGGCGGACCCATATGCTGAACTTTGCCAGGGCCTATGCAGGAGGCTCCTGGCCCAGTTCCTGCCCTGTGCAGCCCCGCGCCCACCTGTGAAGTGAAACTATATGGAAACTAATGCTCTCAACTACGGAGACTGCTCTGGGCCCTCCCCCTTCTCTATGTCTCTCTCTGTCTCTCTCTCCGTTAAAAAAACAACAACACAATAAAAATAAATCTTTAAAAGCAAAACAAAACTACTTGCATTGTGGTTAAAGAACTTGATCAGTATAATTAAGTTCTGGAATATTTGCTGGGAATTCTGTTATAGTCTAGTAGTGGTCAATTTTTATAAACATTCCATATGTATAAAATTCTCAAATTTGTGTATATCCATTAGATCAAATGTAATTGCATTGTTCGGATCCTCCACACCCAAATCTTTTTATCAATTTCTGAGAGTAAGATGTTAAAATCTTCTACTGTGATGATGAATTTGTCAGTTTCTCTTTGTGATACTGTCACTTTTTCTTTAAAGCATGAGAAGACCATATAAAGATATTAACAGCAGTAGAGCATCTTTGCAAAATCCTGAAAATAATTGTCTATAACTGGTGAATTGGCTAAATTCATTATATAAAATATTATATAGCCTTTTAAAAGTATGAATTTGTTCTGTATCTAATACTAATCTACAGGGAGGTTCGTGTTGTGAAAAAGGTAAGTTTCAGAGTATGCATATTGTGGTCTCCTTTTAGAAAACAAAACTAAAATTTCTCTGTTTGCAAACACACGTTTTGATGTTTCAGTTAGAAAAAAGGCTGGTTAACATCAGTTTCTCCAGGGAAGTGACTGGAGGGGATAGAAAAGAGAAATAACAAATAGCTATTTTGTTTCATCTCCTACAATGGCCATGTTTTACTTCGGCAATTAAAAAATAGTCTAGAAAAAAGTGGTGATCAGTACTCATCTAATGAAACCTGACTGAAGATATGTCATGTGAAAAATGCAAAGTCCCAAATGTCATGATATGA
This sequence comes from Craseonycteris thonglongyai, assembly GCA_004027555.1. Lineage (NCBI taxonomy): Eukaryota > Metazoa > Chordata > Mammalia > Chiroptera > Craseonycteridae > Craseonycteris > Craseonycteris thonglongyai. The sequence goes on from PVKE010011747.1 coordinate 12,994, forward strand.
TTATTGCAGTGATGTGTACATGTTGATATGAACATAAGGACATGTCTGGGAACACGTACACAGTATCAGTATGATCTCCAAGTAAAAGATTATGGGGGCATTCTCAATGCTACCTGTGTCTGTATGGCTGCATTCAGTTTATACATATTGTGTGCAAGAGAAATCATTGTTTTAGAGGATAGAACTACAAAAAGACTAGAAACTCTAATCAAAGAAACCCAAAACAACAAAAAGCCCAGACACATCAATGCAAGATTCTACATACAATTTCAGGTAGTTAATAAACTCTCTGAAGCCCACTTATGGATCACCTATGTTTCTGCTCCAGTAGATACAAGGAGAGTTTAATGGCAAAAAAAGAAAGAAAAAAAATTAGTTAACCTGCCAATTTGAGTGAGAAATTCTCTGAGTGAGAAACTGACTCCAAGGTGTCATCTTGGTACTAGAAAATGGCTGGACTCTCATCTGTAACAGGGACTCCAGTCTCACTGGAGTGTGATGTTGTTTGAGCCCCTCACCCTATTCCTGATGTGTGGGCAACCTATCTGTGTGAGGTTGTGAGATGTGGACTGCTGGCCTTGGTATTATACCTTTTGGGGATCTCTGTTTCTAGACATCTAAATCATTAATTGTCAAAAGGGGAGAAGGTAGGGATATAGTGTGGTTTGTAAACACGTATTCAATGATATAAGTTAATCCTTGATGGTAAAAGAAAATAGTTGTTTTTATAACATAAATTGGTCTGAAGGGGTATATATGCCACACAGAACTTGAGCTCCAGAGAGGTGAGAGAAATGGCTGGGGAGGTAGGCAGATCATTCTCTTTAAATCACATTTAGGAAGTTGAACTTGACCCTGAAGGCAAGTGGAGGAATTACTTCAAGGCTTTAAATTGGCAAGTGATGTGATTTGAATCCTTTAAGGATTCCTTTGGCTGCATGGTGGGGAAAGAATTAGAGGGGAACAAACCAGGAAGTCAGCACATGAGTGACAAGTGACGCTGTTGCAGTGATTCAACCTAAGAGATAATGGGTGTCAGAGTCTGGGTAACTGCAGTAGGAGTAGTAGTCAGTCAGTGGTCTAGAAAAAGAGATATTGCAAAGGTAGAATAAACTTGAATGTATTAGGTTGAGGTGTGGGAGCCAAAGAGGGGTCAAGTTAGAGTCCTAAGTTTCTCTGGCTTAGGCAGCAGGAAGATGGTGGTGCCGTCTTGAGAGAGAATGCTGGAACCAGAACTTGGGTATTTGAAGGGAATGAAGAGTAGGTTCCACACACATATTTCTCTTTCCTTGTTTCTAGGAGCTCAACAGAAAGCCCAGGAACAATTCCAAAGCTGACACCCACCTCCAGATCTCCTGCTATGTTTTTTCCAAGAAGAGTGACTACTCCTGCTGTCCCCTCCTTTTGCTCTGTCTACCCCTTCCCTCTGCTCTCATGAGCCCAGTTGTATCAGATGATCAACTTAGGAGAAAGTCACCATAAAAAAGGGTTTTATCAGCCTGAGGGTAGAATTTAATGATGACCAAATAAGACATGTATTAATAATTGATATATATCTTTTTATTATGCATAAAGTACTTAAAACTGTGGTTATCAAAACTAGAGATCCAAGCATGTTCACAAAATTGCTGACACACTGAACAGAGAAAAGACTACATACAACCGGGGTGTTCAAACTGGCCACAGGGATTTTAAGGGTACTCTTTTTACCCTCATAGATGATGAAAAACAGCAACAAAATCAGGCTCATTCAGGAAAAAACCAGAAGAGAGAAGCATTGTATTTTGGAAACTGGTAATAGTCCTTTTTAGAAAAAACATGTCAGCTTCATGAACAACCCCCAGCTAAAACAAACAGGAGAAAAAAAAAATCACACACGATTCATCCAACAAAATGTGCTCTGTTAATATAACCAGCAGTACAACCATCACTCAAATTATGAGGTAGTTACAGTACAAAAAGAATGGCACGCACATGCGTGCTCCCACGCAAGCTCACAATCATTCCCACTACAGAACACACACAGGAAATGGGTTTACAATCTTATTACACACAAGGAAAAGACCCTTTTTTTTTTTTTGGTTGTTGTTTAGAAAATGCTAAAGAAACAGTTTAGACAGAAGGAATTTCCGACTTTTAAAATATAGAGAGTAACATCTGGTAAACACCACATGGTAAAAAACTATAGGATGTTACACAATCTGCCTTGGAGTTTAGAACATTTCAACAATAGCTTCAGCATCAAACAGAACAAAACAAAATGGCCTCTGTGAATTCAGGGTGTAGCCTGCAGAACAAAAGACTGTAGATAGAAGAGTTTAACTGGAATATAACAACAGTTTTATAGAAACTTTGCAGGATATGTTATAAAGTTGAGCTTGTACTCTGTATTAAAACTGTGAAGTATGAAGCAATTGGAAATGCTGTAACAAGCAGCTAGGAAAAAAACTTTTCTTTTTAATGTTCATTTTTTTAGAAACATTTCGGAAATACTTAATGACATGCACTCTCCAGTTGACATGGGATCAAGTTTCATCAACATGGATTTCTTGATCTAAATGACACCTTTGACAATAAGACCCAAACAAATAAAAGGTGACTTTTTTCTTTTAAAATCCTTTGGTTTGCATCTATAATTTTGTAAATTAATTTTAAATTACTTATAAAATCATTGGCAATGTAGCATCTCTCTAAAAAATATACATTTAAATATATTACAAGAGGTTTTAATGCTGTCCCTTTAAGAACTGGATCTTTTAATACCTCTTAATAACTAATTTTCTTTTTAATAGGAAGGAAGGGATTTTTAAAAAGAACTGATCAAAAAAATTCACAGTAACTGAACTTAAACATTTCATATGGAGTAATTTTTTTTAATCTAAAACACTTAAATATATCTTTACACACAAATTTTTGTAGTAAAATATAGCTATAAGTGACTTAAAGACTCTAGTCTTCTTTGAAGACATCTTTAAACTTTTTTTATACATAGAATATGCTAAAACAATACATTCTGCTGAAGGTTAGGCAAAGCGCATTATTTTCAAACACAGGTAGCGTAATCTAGGTCCTCCACTATGATACCTTTATGTTAAAAAAAATTAATTGAAGGAAAAATACTCTCTAATCTCATATCCTCCTTTGTATGAGGAAATTTGCAAAATTACCAGTGTAGACAGCCTGGAGATCTTATCCCTCAAGTAACTTGTTTTTGTTAAAATGATCCTGATTGAATGTCTACACCTATTAAATCAAGAGTATTTACTCTATAATTTGGTAATAATGATTGCTGGTGTCCACCTAGTTGTTTGTCTTGCAGACACTGCCTTTAGATCTTGGTGTCACCAACATTTCCTATTAAGGTTCCATTCACAGAGGACCAGGCACAACTTCTTTACATTAAGGGCCATGAGATATACTTAAGAATATGTTGGGAGTAGAAATTAGCCTGTTCTCTGGGGTGTGCTTCCCATGCAGGAAGACCCCAGTTTGGTTCTCCCCTTGGCCCTCCTTCAGCCCTCAGCTCGCTGGGGCATGCTTCTCATATGGGAGGCCCCTGGCCAGGTTCCTGCCCTGTGTGCCCCCACCCCACGCAACCTGCGTGGAATGAAACTATGTCGAAGGCCGATGACATACAACTATGGAGACTGCTCTGGGCCCTCCCTTTCTGTCAAAAACAGTAACATAAATCCTTCTTTAAAAATTAGCCTGTTCTATTTGTAGAATTTTGAGCTGTTTTGGGGGGATATAGAAAAAGAATAATATTTACGTATTTGCAATGAAGCAATCCTCAGTAGTAAATGATTTGGCATGGAAAATTTTTCTGACATTCTTTTTTTAACATAGAGGTATCAGTTGAGCTTATTTTAGCTGCTAAGTGGCATCATATTATTCCATTTTATTCCATTATTCCACCTCAAATCTTTTTTGAGTTTCGGATACATATTTAAGGCAAGAGAACTAGAGCAATCCACATGAGCGCCCTTTTCCACATCAGCACTCCCTTGGCAGAATAGGTGACATTGTTCAGATAACCAACTGGGATCCCATAGGACCAGCTATGCATTTGCATCTTACAAAAGGATAAAGGTTGACATATTTTTAGAGGAAACATCAATTTTCCCAAATATATTTAAGAATAAGTTTCAACTCTGAAAGCATACGACATTTTTAAAAGGGGAATGAATTTTTTCTTCTTCAACTGAGAAACCAAATGTGCCAGATGACATATATACTTTTACTGGTATCTGTGTGTGTGTGTGTCCGAGCAAATTCCCTAACTTTGCTATTGACTTTTGCCCCAATTTATACATTAATTTATCAGAACACAGTATCACAAATGAGTCCACATATGCAGTCCCAGATTTTGGCCATTTTCAATTCCTGTATGTCTGTAAAGAAATACGAAATTCACGTTTAAGACACTTTTACAGTCAGTGTGCTAGTGTGGGGAGGAGGAAGCTGACAAGGTCATCAGCACAGGTTTTTGGCCCAGGGCACAAGAAAGGAATGTTGCCTTGATGTGTGTCAGGAGACAGTCCCTGAGGGCGGCCCCCATCAGGCCACACATCAGCCCCCAGGGAGCGTGGCGGGGAGGCGAGACTGTGCATCCACAAGGTGCAGATCAGACATGGAGGAACGCACTTAGGAAGGCTTGAAGAATCTCTTTTCTTTTACATCTAAGTTCAGTTATAAAAGAATCTTTGGCCACATCTCACTAACTCTACCATCTGGCTATTATTCTTTTACCAACTCCTTGAGTCTGGGGAAAACGCGGGGCCCCCAGTTACGGATGTTCTCACCTGGACAGAGCAGCATTTGAATGACTGGCATGTGTTTCACAGTGAAGACCCCGGAGCCTGTGAGGGGCTGGTGGAGAAGACCACCACGTTAGCTTTCTCACATGAACTCTAGTATGTTACAGAAGCCCAGGGGTCACCGTCAGATTAGCCCTGGCTGGGGGGGCGGGGTGAGTACAACAGGTGACGTTTACATGGAGATTCCCTCTCTCACAAGGGAACCACCACGGAGTCCGGCTGGAGTCTGGACCTGGTGCCACCAGGCCCTGCCCTGGGCAGGGGCCCAAGGGGGCTAGGCCGTGCTGCTGCTGGAGCAGGGGGTGCTCTGCGTGCTGCCGATGCTGTGGGCCGCGCTGCTGTTCTCCGAGGCCGGCGGGCTGGTGGGGACTTGTTGCCTTCCTGCTGTCTCCCCTGTGGTTGATAAAGACACATTAGGTGCGCGTATTCCTGAAAAGGCCATTTTCCCTTTTGCCATTTTATCTGATGTTCTTCTCAACCACGGGCAGAAGGCCTTACATAAGGTTGTTCCGCTGGTTGGTGTTTTATTTTTAAAGCCTGTCGCATAGGGAAACGAGAACTGGTTTTTTTTTAGCTGACTGACAGGCAGCTTTAATGGCTAAGACCCCTGATGGCTGAGGATGAATCCCCAGGATTTTAGTGCCTACAGTCTTGGAAGAAGCCATCACCAGCCATCCTGTGGGATCCAACTGACCAGCATCTGTACTCAGGAAACAATGTTCACCTCTTCTCATGGCAAGGGTTGGGAGGTGAGACCTTTAGACTGTAATAAGAGACCACTGACAGTTTGGGGGCCTTTTCTTCTGAATGCACTGTTCAGAATGGGGGTGGTAAAGCCTAGGTTTTATCCTAACCACAGCACAGAGAGGCCTGTGCCCCACACAACCGACCTGAGCAACGGAGGTGGGAGGAGCCTGCTCTCAGAGAAGTCTTTTGGGGAAGGGGTTTAGCTGTTTGCATGTGAGGACTGAGGTGGCTGGGGAACACTCCCCTCCATCCTGAGGCTCACTGTGGGGTTCAGTGTATCTCCTCACACAGTCAATATCCTACTTTTCACTACACACCCCACTGCATTTGAGCTAAACCGTTCCCCTCGCCAAATGTGCAGTGCTTTGCAGGGGCAGGAAACCCCAGGTCACACACATGGTTTGCATTTAGCATTCTCTAGAGTTAAGTCCTTTCTTCAGTGAAACAGGCCTCAGGGCAACCCTCAAAAATGGCTGTAGGTAGGGAAAAGTGATCAAGGCTCTCCAATGATAAACAGTGCATTTTCTTTGAAAAAGCAGAGTATAAACTTCATCAAGGTCTGGTCAGCAGCCCCCCAGCCCCTCACCAACGTGGGAAGCCTCAGAGGGCCAGGTCTGTTTACGAACAAGTCTCCTCTTTCCTGTCACACTGAACATACACAGCTATCAGCCGAAAACACATGAGCAAAGGCTCTGCCCTCAGGCACAGCTGGTTACTCCCATTCCCTTTATGGGGCCCCTCAAAGCCTCTGCCAAAAAAGCAGTTCTGCAAAATGTAGACCGGGCTCATGCCCCGGGTCTGGTCACAACTTCCCCGTTGTCACTTTGGGAAACATGCAGCACACATTTCTGCATCAACCTCAGGGCATTTGTACGCTCGTGGGATATTTGGCCCTCTTTGTATTTCCTCTGATTATCTTCCGTGATTGGTGGGACAGAGAGGAGACAGAAACACTGTATTTTCAGTCCCCCCTCCTTTTTTTAAGCGATCTATATTGTGGACCCTCCCCAGTACTACCCTCTACCCATTGTGTGTCTGTAATTAAAGGTGGATAAATTTGCCTCGATAATAGTGACTTTCTGCCAGAAATTCACACTTCCCAGAGTGGGAGCTTAATTTCTAGAAGGAAATCTAATCTCTTAGCTATTCTCATGTCCACACAACCGCCCCGGCCCCACCAAAAAGACCTCCAGAGACCTGAGTAACTCGTGATATACCTAACAAATTTAGCCCCCTCACAACCCACATGTTGACTGACACCTAGCTGGCTCCTCTGGTTATTAATTATAAGGAGCAATGTGGATGTGTGTGAAGATTTTATATCTGTCTTTTTCCCATTTAAATAAAGGATACATCAGAAAAGTAGGACGTAAGTCTGCGCCCTACCCTTTGGTTCACCTGGGCATCATTTGTTGAACAACTCTGTCTCATCCAGAATTTGACACGGGCTTGATCAGTCACATTCAGGAAAAGTGCCAGTACTACTCTCTGCCCAGAAAGTCTGAATATTTGCTTTCTGAAGTCTACTTGCCAAATACAATCTGTTGCCATGTCAGTTTATTTTGATCAATGACCATCACAAAGGTCTTTCAACTTTCTGAGTTTTGGAAACTTGTGTGGCTGATGAAAAACACTGTCCAAAATGAAACCCCGCACAAAACTAAACAAAGAGGCCCCCCTATACTTAAGATTGAACCATAGATTTCACCCATGTGGACAAGTCAACCTAACCTAATAATCTACTGATGAGGCAATAATGTGCCAAGAAGAATTTCTGTTTGAGAATTTGCTTGAAAATATTGAAAACACCTTCTTTAGACTATCCCTTCTACCTCTGTGGCTATTTTCATATGTAAGATATGTGATTTCTCAGTATGATCAAGTTGTTAAAAAAAAAGTTTTACCTTCTGAGAAACTGTTGTTGTTGTTAAACGAAATTGGCACTACAGAAAAACTTGCAATGAGAAAGAAACTTTAATGTGCAGATGCTTCTGCTTAAAATAGTATAAAACAAGGGAAGCTGGGATGGCTCAGCAGGTTAAGCGCTCACTTTGCAGCCCCAGAGATGGAGGATCCAATCCGGGCTCCAGCCCAGGTGGACCCATATGATGAATTGGGGTGTTCCCCCAGTTCAGTTTTTGCCAGGGCCTATGTGAGAGGCTCCGGGCCTATGTGAGAGGCTCCGGGCCCAGTTCCTGCCCTGTGCAGCCCCGTGCCCACCTGTGGAGTGAAACTATATGGAAAACTAATGCTGTCAACTATGAAGACTACTCTGGGCCCTCCCCCTTCTCTCTGTCTCTCTCTGTCAAAAAACAATAAAAATAAATCTTTAAAATAGTAAAAAACAAAAAACAACAAAAAGAAACCAGGGTTTTCTGAGATGGGTCCTTTGGTTTTCCACTTACTTTACTGGTTCTTAGAGCACTGTCTTTCTCTAAGATACCCCTTGGGTGATAAATACTATCAGTCTACTTCTGGAGAAGATGGGCAGGGAGGACCCTCAGGGTTAAGCAGAGGAGGAGGTCCACTTAAGTGAATGTAAGACCTTCAAGGAAAGCTCCTCAACTCATACATATCAAAGCTGGCCATCAGAAATGTGTTCAGTCTTTGCTCCTAAAATCCCAAACCACACTGATGAAGAGAGATCTGGGGAGGCAGGCGAGTTGGAGAATGAGGCATGTGGTACATGATGGACTCAGGAGGAGTGTGTGTTAGGAACAGGATGAATTCCACCCAGCTTTGTGGCTGAGCCTAATTTTTTGTGGTTTTTTTTTTTTTAAAGATTTTATTGATTTTTGACAGAGAAACAGAGACAGAGAGAGACAGAGAGAAGAGGGCGGGCCCAGAGCAGTCTCCATAGTTGACATTAGTTTTCCATATAGTTTCACTCCACAGGTGGGCACAGGGCTGCACAGGGCAGGAACTGGGCCGGGAGCCTCTCACATAGGTCCCAGCAAGAACTAAACTGGGGGCACACCCCAGTTCAGCATGTGGGTCTGCATGGGCGGGGGCCGGGATTCGATCCTTAGTCCCCAAGGCTTCAAAGCAAGTGCTTAACCTGCTAAGCCATCCCAGCCTTCCCCTGAGCCTAATTTTTAGAAATAGAAAAAAAATATATATATATATTTTTTTAAGGGATAATTCATTTTATTTCTTTAGCTTGGCATGGAGTTGGCCAGATCTGATTTCCTGCCATCTCTTTGGCAGGTCTACTTTACAACTGGGTTCTTATCTAGAAGTTTTTCAGGATGGCAGGTCTGGAGGAAGAAATTTTATCTAAAAAAGATGTGACTAATGTGGGGAGGCTCTACGGAGAAACCACAACACAGAAGAATTTTAAAGAAAGGTAAGAGGAATCTTGATTATTTGGCCCAAAGAGGACTGTTGATAAATCTTGTCCATAGAGGATTATTACAGAGAGAAACAGACAGCTGTTCATTATCTCCCTTGAGGGCAGAACATGAGGAAATGAGTTTAAATGGCAATGATAAGGATTTAGGTCAAACAGAAAATAACTTGCTGATTATGAGGATTGGTTAGTTATAGGAGGAATTTATGGAATTTCTTGGGAGATATTTAAGCTTTGGATTGAAAACCATATGCCTGAGGGTGATTTAGATTTAGTATTACTTGATGTTGGAAAAAAAACAAAGATATCTTACTCTATGCTGAAGTGTTGGTTGCAATTTTGTATCAATTAACATCTTAATTTTTTGATATCCTATTTTACAAGCTTACTCCTATAAGGAGAGTGAACTAAACTACCTTTACTTTAGAGAATTTTTCAATCACTACCATTTTCAAAAGTTGTCTCTCCCCATACTCCAAGTTATAAGACCTTTTTACAGCCAAAACTCTGCAGGAGGGGTGAATTAGATGTTATTATAAGTTATGGGAAAGAAAAAATAATCCAAGGCAGAAATTAAAATCTTTTAGCATGTCCTGCCTACTACATTCTTTCTATGTTCCCAAAGAATGGCCAACTGGTTTGCATTGCATTTGGGTTTTTTCGGTGGGTATCTTACTTTAACTTAACCTGAGAACGTGGGTGAAGAGTGGATCCTGCCTTTACATTCACACCAGGGTTCCCATCTGCTCTTGCTACATCTGACTGAGGTGGGCCTGGGTATGTGTTCTAAGAACACGAGGTATGTTTGACTGAAGATTGCTAACTAGAAGCCTGAGGGATTGGGACTGGCATACTCTCTCAAGACCTCAGCACAATGTTCCTTCCACTCTGAGATTTCTTTTCTGCCTACACATCTTACATATGTATAGCAACCTTACATATCTTATATTTCTGGGGACTTTGTGGAGTTCAGAAAACTTTTCAGGGGAAGCCGGGATGGCTCAGTGGGTTAGGCGCTCACTTTGCAGCGCCGGGGACCGGGGATCGAATCCGGGCCCCGGCCCGTGTGGGGTTCCACATGCTGAACTGGGAGTTCCCCCAGTTGAGTTCTCTCTCTGTCTCTGTATCTCTCTCTCTCCCTGTCAAAAATAAAATAAATAAATAAATAAATATTAGAAAAAAAAAAGGAAGAAAACTTTTCACATACATTTCTCATTTAAACACTCACCTCCAATAACCCTGTAAAGAATCTCTATGTTCACTAAAGGGAACAGTAATAATATACTTGGATCAGGTAATAAGACTAGCTGTTGAGCAAACTAGAGCTTCAAGTCCAATTTTTAACAATAGCCCAATGCCTAAGGGTTGTATAGACACATGTTGAGGATGGTGACCTCCTGTTCTTCCCTATCCCCAATCCTTTCCCCTCTCCTTTCTCCTCTTCCTCCTCTTATTATCATTAAAGTTTGCATGCATCTTGCTCAGGGGCCATAAAGGCAAGTAAAGTAGATATTATAAACAACACCTAACCCATCCCTCTGACAGAGTTTTGCTTACAAACGGGAGGTCTTTTAGCGTGGATAATGGGGTGGAATAATTTTTGAAGTTGATAAAAACTGACTGAAAACTTCTCTAAACCAAAGGTAGTCTAGTTACAGGAATGAGCTTGTGAAATAATTACAATTAGGATAGCAAGCGATGGAGATACTAATTGGTACAAAATTGCAACCAACTCATAGGCCTGGAGGGAAATCTCACCAAAATGACAATTTACATATTTTTAAAAGGCATAAACCTATAATAAAGAAATAAAGCCAGAGTGGCAACAATAGCAATAAAATATTGGATGCTGGTGAGTAGTAAGTGACTTAGCAGATTCAAGAGATGAGACCCTTAAGCTAGCAGTAGTAAAAGCTGAAAAACAACCAAGTTATAACACAGGACCCTCAAAAACTAAGGAAATGGTGGCATTGGGTACCCTTATAGGAGAGGGTGAGTATGGGGCTACAAGCAGTGGGGGTGGCTGAACTTCTGTGTAAGTAACATTAAGAGCTCCCTAAGTCTCCTTCTTTATTCCACAGGGAAGGGGCCCTGCCCTTCCTCATCCGGAAGGAAGACAGGAAGTTTACTCTCTGAAGAGGATGAAACAGGGTTCTGGGAATGATCATCAGCAGGCATAGTGAGGGCAGAGAACCACACTGAAACGGGAGGATTAAATGAATGTCTCCATGTTGAATGCCGGGACCTACAAAACCCTTACAGCCAGACCTGTACCCTCCAGGAAGGAAACAGGAAAACCTGTCTAACAGTAAGCCTGATGAGCTCAAGAGGAAAGACACAAAGACGTGATATTAAGAGTTCTTCCATAAAAGACCCAGCCAGATCACCCTAATGGGATTTCACAATCTGTACGTCCCAACCCCAAGTTCAGAACTTTCACATTCTTAAACAATCCTATATTAATATTCTCAGAGAGATATAATACTGTACCTATGAGACAAGGATAGAAAGTATTTTTTTAATTCATAGAAAAAATGTTTTGGAACTTTGAAGGCAGTATTAACAACTCAATAGGAAAATGAAAGATAAAGATGAAAAACAGAAAACAAAGAAAAATTAGAGGACAAGTCAAAACTTCTAAATCATATGATTTCTATAGTGAGAGAACAGAGAAAAAATGATGAGGAAAAAAATCAGTAATTCTAAAAAAATCTCAACGCTGAAGGCCATGCTCGTGGACTGAAATGGCTCCACTACTGCCCAGCACAATGCATGAAAATACAGCTAAATCAAGGAGTATGACTGTAAAACTTCTTCCAGAAAGAATAAGCAGGACAAGAATCTGAACGGCTCTGAATTTCCCAAAAGCAATTTTTTTTTAATATATTTTTATTTATTTATTTATTTTTGACAGAGAGAGAGAGAGAGAGAGAGAGAGAGAGAGAGATACAGAGAGAGAACTGAACTGGGGGAGCTCCCAGTTCAGCATATGGTTCTGCATGGGCCGGGGCCGGGATGCAATCCTCGGTCCCTGGTGCTGCAAAGTGAGCGCTTAACCCACTGAGCCATCCCGGCTTCCCCTCAAAAGCAATTTTAAGAGCTAAAATGTCAGTGAGGAATACTTTCAAAATTCTGAAGAAAAACTACTTATAATCTAAATTTCTATACTTTGCCAAACTACCCGTATCTACCAAGTATGTGTATAAAATTAGGAAGTTTTCAGATATACAAGGTGTGGAAAATATTTCCCTCTTATGTACCCTTTAACCAAGGAGGAGGAAGATGTGGGATACATGACACTGGACATCCACAACTTGAAAGTGCAGGGAATCCTCAGAACAGTGGTGACAGAATGTAGGGAGACAGCAGTGTCCATACTCAGAAGGCAGCCAGTTCAGACAGGAGCAGGTCAGAAGGCTCCAGGAAAGACTTACTGAAGAAAATGAATTGGTACAAGACCTGATGTCTAAACGTGTGAGAGAAGATTGAGACAACTGGCGGAGAATCAACAGGTGAATTGGTGATGGGTACATATAGAAAACGAAGCTCATGTGGGGGTCGGGAGAGACAATGATTAATTCTAGGGAAAATTAAAAGTCATGCAGGAGAAACAATATTATGGTTAGATTGTGATTAGCATTAGGTAGTCATAATAATGTAAACAGATAGTAGTGATCTAACCACAACTTCTCTATAATTCTATTAGGAGGACGGTGGGGGGAGGGGGACAAAAAGGGCATGAATGTATGATCAGGGCACAGGGGTGAAAGAACTAAGTTCTCATTTTCCATAATAAAAGGTAAACAGAAAAGGCCTAAAATTGATTAAGTCAAAGAAGTAGCAATATACTCATGTCAGAGATATGGATTAATGTCCAAAAGTCTCAACTGAGATTAAAAGCTGGTTCTCTGAAGATCAAGAAAAGGCAATGGGGCAGCAAGGGGCTCACGTTTTTCATAGCAAATCTTGTAGAACTATTCCAGCCTTTAAACTATGTCTATGTACACAGTTTTACTAACATATAAAAATAAATGCTCAAACAAACAAACAAACAAAAAAAACAGATACAGTTTTGCATATGTCTTTTGGGACCTTCAGGGACTGGTGGTTAAGGACCCCTGAACCAGCTATAGGCTCCCAGGAACATGAAGGCTCAATGGCTCCATTTCCACCCAACTGCCCCTCCTCTGTGCACCTTATTAGTAGAGAATGTTAAGTTTTAGAAAGGGAGTTTTCCAAATACAGAGAATCTAGCCTTAAGGAAGTAGCCCACATTGTGCCCAAAGCCATTAAGATAATGCAAGGCACCCAGCTTTTTGAGACTAACACACATTCCAGGTATGTAAGTAGCTATCCCTAATTCAAACACGTGATTTGGTTTGTTGTGGTGTGCTGCAGATGGAATGGAAAGCTTAATCAAAGAAAAGTCATCCAATTAAGGATTGTTTTTGACATAGAGGCAGATGCTGCCTGAACCCTCAAATATGCCATATAAGGTCTGAGTTCCACAGCTTAGATTACTATGGACATTGAATGGACTGAATCAGCATTTGTGTACACACCTCTCCTCATTGGCCACTGTGTTATGATCTCTTTTTATCTAAGCTTGCTGCGAGCTGGCCTAGGTATGAAGTGAGGGTGTGTGTGTGGGGGTGGGGGGTGGGGGGGTGGGGAGTTCTGGACAGACAACAAACATTGGGTCCTGATATAAGCCTTTTTCACATTTGTATGACACTTGGTGGTATTCCTTATGAGCAGTCTTTAAAATGAACCAGAGGTTACAGCTTTTAATAAAAGTCATTTTGAAGCTGTATCATATATGACGTTATTGGGTTTAGAGCCCAAATGACAGTGTCAGTAAACCTTTTAGCTTCCAAATCAGCATGATTTATTTTGCTGGAAACCACCCTAAGAAGGATTTTTGGTTTTGTTTTTCTTCAGTCTACTTAGAAACCAATTTCTATATTAACAAAACTTTTAAACTCTTCCTTAAGCCTCTGGTTTGGGAGAGAAAAGATCAGTAACAGCAAACCTTGGAATTTAATGAGCAGCAATATGCCATACAACCAGGCTTGGTTTATCAGGTTTGCGAGCTTGGCTGTGGACAAGAGTCTGGGATTATCAGAGGGAGTCCAGTGGGGTGTGTTCCAATAGTGAGTGTCATTTGGTTGCCCTGCTCCACCTGGACCTGGCTTCCTGGCCCTAGCTGGCCTGAGATTAGCTTTCAGGGTTTGAAGGTGTAGCTCTATGACCAATGCCAGTCACGGCTCAGCAGGCATATGTAAAGCGCCTGTGGGTGACTAGCACGGAGAACATCCTCAGGGCTGGAGTGCTCCTGGAACACTTTCAAGCTCATTCCCAATATTCAGCATGAGCTGCCAATAGCCCTAGAACCCCAGAGCAGAAAGTTGGAAAAAGCTGAAATGAACTGTTAGTTTGAGTTCTGAACATGTCAGTATTTCTGTGACAAAATTATTTACTCTAAAATGCTCCTCTGCTAAAAGCTGTCCCATCTGGTACTTGTGTAACCTGTTCACAAGGAAGAGTATTATTAAATTGCTTCACGATATTCATATATCCTCAGAATTATTACACCTAAAGAGTCTTACTTTAATATCTCTCACATGAAATATACTTCACTCAAAGGTTGCTGATTAGTAAAAATAAATTGAGGATTTCACTATTAAACTCTCCTAAAGTTTTGCTTTGGATTGTGTAACTTTCCCATGTTAGACACCAAACAGTTCATTCCTCTACGTCTGCCATAATCTGAATAACTCAGTTGGAGGACACAGTATTTGAAGTGAAGATTCTGATGAAGATTAAGATATAACTTCTCAAAATGCCCTTCCAATGGTTCTCTTCCTTTTAAAACAGTTATCCTTTCAGTTTGGCCAGATGGACCATGGTAACGCCAAAGATTGTGGCATTCATTGATTCGGTGGAGAATTAATGGGATTCTAAACAGAAAGGCTGGGCCTGCCACTGGTCTCCCAATGATCAGTCCAGCAGTTTACCTGGGTTCACAGTATTGCTGAGTCTTAATGTCTTCTATAGGTTCTGAGACTTTAAGCAAAACAACATATAATGGAAATGACTTTACCATAGGCTAACTGATATAAACAAGAGTTAAGTTCCTACTGTGTTCCTACTGTATCTCATCAACATTATAGTGAAACAAGTTGAACCAAACAATATTACTCGAGGACCTGCTGTGTAAACTACCAGTATCCAAGAACAATACTGATTAGCTCACTGGACATGCATCAAAATGCATGTCCTTCCTTCCCACATTTGCAAGGAACCTAAGTGAGAAGCAGCAGAAGGGAAGCCATGTGTTCCTTCTCCATTGCACTACAGACTCACCTTGCCAGGTGGGCATTCTCTACTGGGGTCAAATAGGGTTCTCTGTTTAGGCCAAAAATGTTTCAACCTGGGGACTGGTGGGAAGGGGCAAGGGGAAGGGCACATTAGAATTCGGGGGGTGGAGGAGCAAGTTTGAAAACAAAGTGCTTTATTTCATCATTTTTATGTGTTTACCAATCAATGTATTTTGAAATTTTAAATAACTTGGGATACCAGGGTAGCTCAGCAGTTGAGTGCTTGCCTTGCAATCAGGAGGCTTGGGGCTTATTTCCCGGCTCAGCCCGTGCAAAGCCATAAGCTGAATTGCTGCATAACTGGTAACCTCTGGGATGGCTCAGTGGTGAAGGGTCTTACCTCCCATTAGGGAGGCCCCCGGTTTGGTCCCACTGCACATGGCCCCACATCCACCTGTGTGGAATAAAACTATATCACAACGAATGATGTACAACTATGTAGTCTGGTCTGGGTCCTCCCCCTTCTCTCTCTCTCCCCTTCTCTCAAAAAATAAAATAAATTTTTAACAAGAAAATAACTTTAACTATAGAAAGACATGAGAATTTTATGTTTATCAAAGAGGACATAGTATTGATTTTAAAAGATCAAGAAATTTTGGTTTAAGCTATTGATTAGGGACTCTGGTGGACAGCGTTCAGCACCTTGGCAGATGTGGTAATAAAATCTTGGTTTCCCTTTTCACTTCCTGCACATTTATACATGTATTCGGACATCTTTAGCTTTAGCAGCATGCTATATTTCTAGTTTGTCTTTATTTCCTTTCTTTAATTAAACTCAAACCACAAAATAGCTTTATTAGAAGCTATACTTCACCAACATCTCAATTTCAATTAACATAAATAGTTTACATATCCTTTTCCTAGAACTGCTTAAAGCAAATTATATTTTTGCAAGCCCCAATTTACGACAAATATGTAAACGTGTAAATAATGGGAATGAACTTTCTCTCATCATTTCATCCATTCATCCATGCAACAAAACACTGAGTGTCTGCTATGTGGCAGGCACACGGTATGTGCACCAACTACTATTCAACAGTCACACTCACCTGTGTGAGAATAGATGTACCACAAGGCCCCTGTGAGGAGTGCTCCAATCACAAATGCTGCAAACGCAATGCCCATCACAGTCAGGGTGTCCAGGCCATGGAAGATTTCTATAAAGAAGGGAAACAAACACACATTTCAAGTGAGTCTGCATCATATGTTGACATTTTATATTTGTTTCACAAGCACGTCAGAAGGGCTGAGCACTGAACAATAAAAGTCTAAGGATAAAAAGAGAATCCTAACAAAATATATCATATTTGTTAAGTTATACATTTTCTTTCAAAAGAAAAAGAAAATTATCAAATTTCAAAGATACCTTCAGTTTGCAGTATTTTGAGCAACAAACTTAACTAAAATATCAGATCTGTAAACTCTGAAAAATCTTAAGTCTGTGGTTCATTGTCTTAGTCTAAGAACCTACTATTTGAATGGCAAAGAAGCTTGAAAATTCAGAGGCTAAGATGCTTTGAAAAATAAGGTGAACTTCCATTACCAAAATCTGATTCATTGTTTCTTATTTGTTGAATACTTCCAATAAGACACTACACAGAAAACACACTTTAAATACTTTACAGGGAAAGCTGTGATGGTTCAGCAGGTTAAGCACTCGCTTTGAGGTCCCAGGGACCGAGGATCGAGTCCCGGCCCATGCAGACCCACACGCTGAACTGGGGTGTGCCCCCAGTTCAGTTCTTGCCGGGTCCTATGTGGGAGGCTCCCAGCCCAGTTCCTGCCTGTGGAGTGAAACTATATGGAAAACTAATGTCAACTATGGAGACTGCTCTGGGCCCTCCCCCTTTTCTCTGTCTCTCTCTGTCTCTGTTTCTCTCTGTCAAAAATCAATAAAATAAATCTTAAAAAAACAACTTTACAAACATTTTTTTTTAACATTTAAAAGCATGAAAGATAACAGGAAGAAAGGGGTGAGAAGGAGAAAACAATAAGGATAAACTATTCCTCTGGATTACATTTCACTGATCTCATATTAAATCCTCAATCTTAACAACTACATATTGTGTCATTTAAAACAACCTTTTTAACACTTTTTCAAACGTGATCTTTCTTTGAGGGGAACGGAAATACTTCTCAGTGGGGAGTGATGTCAGTTTTATGGTCAGCAAAACATATAAATAGAACCAATTGCTTCTCTGTTTGGCAAAGATTTTTGTATCTGAAGCTAATTTCAGGCTCAGAAATAGAACACTTCCTTTCATTTAAGAGAACTACCTTCTTTGAATCACTTATACAGTTAAAATCAGTTTCCAAGGAAGAGGGGTTTTGATAGAATGAAGATTTCTAAAGGTATCTTTGTATAACATACATTTAAGTTATGGGCTCTCTGTATCATTTCAATATTGTTTCTATGTTCCTCTCTAGTCAGAAGCTATTCCAGCCAATCTCTATACAAACTCAATTTCTGCCTTTCGACTTACTTCAGTGTAAAAGAACCAGTTGTAGACAAATGTGATCTTTAAGCAGCCCCTGCACTCGACAGGGCTCAGGAAAAGTATGTCATGGTAGAGAAGATTCTGGAAGAATCCCAATTCCCAAGTTCTGGTCCCTACTTTTCTAGCCATGTGCCCTTTGCTGTGTTCATTTAACTTCTGAAAAATGGGGATAGCACTACCTCACCTGCTGAAGGCAGAGGGTAAAGAAAAGGAGTTTGTAAAAAGGGCTGGGGACTCCCCTAGAAAGAGTAAGAACTGGGAAGAACTGTTTGGAGGTTAAGATGAACCAAGCCATCAACCTAATTTAATTTAGTCTAGTCCACAGGACAGATATTAAAAGAGGACTTGCCCTTTTATGCTAGAATGTTTTCACTACAAACTTTTAATCATGCCACACAGATCCAACAACGGGGCACAATTAAAAGTTTTTAATGAAAATATTCCAAAATTCTAAAGACAGAGATGTCATTTATGAAAATCGGATTAACTACGTAAGTATGAGAGAATGTGTTCATATGTGTCTTTTCCTGTGTTCCACGATACTGTTAAAATAATACAATTACACAGGTTCCAGGTATACCACTCTATAGTACATCATCTATGTGTTGCATTATGTGTTCACCACCCAGAGTATGTAACTTTTACTAACCAATGTCACCTCCAATAAATTTAATAAAAATAAATACAATATGATAAAAAAACCCACAACATATAAAAACACATTTAATATGTAAATAATATATAAAATAATATATAATACACATAATATGTAACATAACACAGTTAATATCATGCTATCCCATGATATTGTTAAAATAATACACTTACTAGAATGGTTTATAAAGTGCTTTGTATAAAGGAGTTCTCCAGACAGACTGGCATGTGCATGTGATGGGATTAGCCCTGAAGACTAATCCAGAGAGTTTTAGTGAAGAAAAGGAGCAGAGATTCTCCTCACAAGGCCACCTCACCTAGAAGACGTGCTCTGGGTGCACAGCCAGAAAGCCCACACTCTAGTCCTGCCTCTGCCAATTACAACCACGCAGAAGTCACTCAAATGATTCTGGATCAGTGCTCTCTTCCATATGAAGTGATGAACTTGGGCCAGATAATTTCCAGTGCATCTTTTTGTAATAGTTGATATTTCTTTTTTGACTTACAAGCCCTCTGCCCCAATCACCCTTTGGACTAGAGATTATCTTAAAGGTACAACTTGTTTCTTTAGTGTTATTTCTCTGAGTAGGTAAATAGCGTTGATGGCAGGTAAAGCAAACCATTCCCATTGCTGTATGTTAATGCTTTCAGATCACAACCCATATAAGTGTGCAAATAATAAACTTCTCTCTCTAAAATTAAGGAAGTTACTATCTTACCACTAAGGCCAATGAGTCACCAAATTCACATTTAAAAGTAGCAAAGGTACAGAGGAAACAAGAAAGGAGAATAAAGTAAGGACACAGGAAAGGAAAAAGAAAGCATGAGAAAAAAGGGGGGAGGGAGAGTAAGAGCATAAGTCTCCTTATCAAAACTCAAAGTCTGGCAAATGCTTCATCACTAACTCATTCTTATAAAAGCCCACGAGGCTCTATTTTGAAATAGTTGCATGAAGACTTACGTGGAGAAACTGGATTTGGAATGCTTGGACCTGTTCCTGAAACAGAAACATAAATCAAGATGCAGTACACAGAGAAATCAAGTTTTAAGCAAAAGGTCATCAAAATCTCAGCAGAGACCAACACTTTTCTATTTGTTAAGACTTTGTGAAAGCTCTGTCAGTTCTAGCCTTTAGATATCAATACTTTAACATGGATTAGTACCTGGAAATTTTTAATATTGTACTCTTAACAACCAATTGTGGGAAAGCCGGGATGGCTCAGCGGGTTGAGTGCTTACTTTGAAGCCCCGGGGACTGAGGATCAAGTCCCGGCCCCAGCCCATGTGGACCCACATGCTGAACTGGGGTGTGCCCCAGTTCATGCCAGGGCCTATGTGGGAGGCTCCCGGCCCAATTCCTGCCCTGTGCAGCCCTGCGCCCACCTGTGGAGTGAAACTATATGGAAAAACTAATGTCAACTATGAAGACTGCTCTGGGCCCTCCCCCTTCTCTGTGTCTCTCTCTGTCTCTTTCTCTCTGTCAAAAATCAATAAAATAAATCTTCAAAAAAAACCCAAAAAAAACAATTGCACAGGCTCTCCAATTTGAAGAAAACTTGAAGGCAAACACCTAATCCTAAAGAATTTGAGTTTGACAATCTGTGTGTACACCTTTATACTTACTTAGAAAAGGATTCAATACTTTTAAATACCATATTTCTCCAGTGTATTCCTAGTAATATTCTTTCAAAAAAATTCTCCAAATTTACTATACACATGCTTTATAAAAGTGCCTTTACTCTTCCATCCTTAAAGCTATTGCCCTATAGCTCAGTTCAGCTCCTCTTCATCACACATCTGCACTATTACAGTTTTCCTAACTGGTCTCCTTGTCTCTGCCATGGCCCCCCTGCCCAAATAGTGCCTCCTCTATATGAGTGTCCCCCAGAGTGATTTTTCCAGAGCCCAGAGGTGGTTATGTTATTGCCCTGATTAAATTGCTCAATGACTCTCTTTCCTTTATAGGAAAACATTCAAATCCTTAGCACAGTACACAAAGTTCTGTCTTCCTCCTTCAGCCACCTCTCTAATGGGGTCCTTCACCTATGCTGGATTCTTCAGCTACTTCAGCTCCCCAAATTCTCCATGCTACTCCCTGTTATCATACTTTGCAAGTCAGCCCTGAAATACCTTCCTCCATAGACTTGCTTTGTTGGTGGCTTCACTGGGAGGCCTTCTCTGACTCCCCTACCATCCCATCCGCACCCCAGCAGGGCTGGTGTCTCCCACCTCTGCCCATCCCATCCCTTTTCTGTTACGCATGTACCACATCCCATTATAATTTTCTATTGCTTTTCTCCTGAGGGCAGGATCTAGTTCTTACTCATCTGCAGATCCTCAGGGTTCAGCCCAGCATAGAACAGGCCTGCCAGAAGTGTTTGGTGATGGCTGATTAGAACGTTGGTGTACTTTTTGAAAGTGGAAGAAACAGAGGGAACTTGGGATAAGACTGTATGAAAAAGCTTATATGCCTCAACATTTCTAAAATATATATATTTTTATTTATTTATTTTTATTTTTGACAGAGAGAGAGAGAGACAGAGACAGAGAGAACTGAACTAGGGGAGCTCCCAGTTCAGCATGTGGTTCCGCACGGGCTGGGGCCGGGGCCGGATTCGATCCCCGGAGCTGCAAAGTGAGCGCTTAACCCACTGAGCCATCCCAGCTTCCCCCTCAACATTTCTATAACGCTTTCATGTGCAGAAAGTGCTACATAGCCATGACCTCATTTGAGGTTCACACCAGCCCTGTGAGGGAGGCAGAAAAAAAAAATCACTATTATACAAATGAGCAGCCTAAGACTCTGATATCATGTGACTAGCCTAAGGTCACAGCTGGAAAGCATCAGGGCAGGGGTTGAACCAGAATTCCAGATCCTGCCTGGTAGGCTACAGGACTGGGTGAGTGTTGCTCTGTTCTTAGCCGGGAAGCAATGACAAGAGAAGCTACTCAAGCACAGCTACTCACTACCCTCAACAGTGAGAACAGCACAGACAGGGGGCAACATCATGGCCCACCTCTTATTTTTACATGGCTCCGAACTAAGAACACATTTTATATTTTTTCATTATTAAAAAACTCAAGAGTAATATTTTATGACATGTGAAAATTACATGAAATTCAAATCTATTCCATAAATAAAATTCTGTTTGAACACAAGCATGTTCATGCATTTGCATCACTGAGTAGTTGAGGCAGGGACTGTATGCACCACAAATTAGAAATATTCACTATCTGCTCCTCTATAGAAAAACTGTTGAGTCCTGGCATAGACGCTGCCCTGTGTCTTTAGAATTTAAAAGTGATATGTTTAGTGCATCTCTTTTCATCTCCACTTTCATTCAATAAAGAGAAAATATACACTTTGTGTTGAAATCCACAGTGAAGTGAAAATAATTTGTGGAAAACTGACCAAAAACAAGCAGCGTTTGAGTTGAGGTTTATAAAAATAAAGAAGCTAGATAGGATTGTAAATTCTCAGGATTAACCATCTCAGGTGGGTTTATCACATTCTTGCAGCATGGGGTATCAGCATCCAGCTCTAGGGAAATGAATGCTACCAGAGGAATCAAAGCTACTAAAATGGAATTAAATTAAAATCATTGTGTGATTAAAAAAAAAATCTAATTCATCGCTTCTCAGCCTTTTGGCTAAGATCAAGTGTAAAAAAAATCTAATTCAGTATGCAGATCACACCAATTACAAAATGCCCATAAGAGACTCTTTCTCTGGGAGTTAGGTCCTACCAGCCTCATTGGCAGCAATAAAATAACAACAGCAATGCTTTACACTTGATTGGTGTTTTACAATTGACAAAAAGCGTTTCCTTGTATTTTTTCATTGTAAACGCCCCAAACCTTATGAAATAAGGATATCAAACCACAAAATTCTACTTTCAAGAAGTAGTGGTTTGATTTGCTGAACTAAGTCCATTTGAAAGTCTCCATGGTGAACATCATGTGAGAAATACACACACTTCTGGGAACAGTTTCATCCAATTAACTACCCATGGTTAAATTTTGTCACTCAGAATCCCTAAGAGGTTTGAAATAATGATTCTCCCCTAAGAAGACCTCGCATGTAAGAATTTAGATTTTATAACAAGGCTTGTGTGATGGATGGCATTGTTTTAAATTTTTTAATGGACTTACGTTATGATCTAATCCTCTTTCCTCACCCCAAATAGGGGCCTTCTCACAGAACTAAACAGAAACAGTTGTTGCTTATGTCCCCAGGGATAAAGTTCCTCCATGATTTCTGTGCATAAACAATAAAAGCATAAGCTACAGAACTGAGGTTAAAGAACTGCATCCTCTAACTTTTTTGTTTCCAAATCCCCAATAACCCCTGAGTATAACTAAAAAAGTTTGATCTCCACTGGAACCCTATAATTGAGTTGGCACGCTGAAAGAAAAAGAGTGGACACAACAATATTTACTTTTGGTTTATGGGTAAGATAGTATGTAAGAAAGGAATCCTAGCTATTACTGTAAAAAGAATTTTAACAATAAAGATTTCTTTACAAAAAGAACAAACTATAATCAACATTCTGAATTAAATCTTTTCATATACTCTGAGCAAATTTTGTTCTACATTTACAACCAAAATTTCCCTCCTCAGAGTGCTAGGCATGGTTTTCATAAACAAGATATTTCTGGGGTTATGCCTGAGTAACTGACCACAGCTTTTGGCCTCTAGCTTTCAATTCAGTTCTTCTAAACATGGTAGGACTGAGCAGGCCCAAAGGGAAACAAGGTGTCTAACTGGTCCCCACATCTATTGGTGTTTGGAAAACAGGGAAGGATGAAGAGGCAAAGTGGAGACTCAGGAGGTCTTTGTACAGGTCACATTTAAGATACAGTTTTTACTAACTTTACTTCACTGTCAATGAACCCTTTCTCTGGGTTGTTTCAATATTTATGGCATTTATTGCAATCGCCTGGTCACTGATCTGCACCCTTCCACCAGGATCATTGGTTTTCACCTGGGTGTGACTTGGGCTACCTCTGTCCCTCTACCAGAAACATCTGGCTATGTCTGGGGACAATGTGGGTTGTCACAGCTGTTGGTGGAGGGGTTTGCTGAGAGCAGCTACGTGCAGAGGCCAGGGTTGCTGCTCAACATCCTTCAATGCACAGGACAGCCCTCACAACAAAGGCCATGTGGGTGTTATCCAACCAAAATGTCAACAGTGCTGAGGCTGTGAGACTCTGCACTACACTGTGAAGGCCTTAAAGACAGACTAATGTGCTTACTACATGTAAAGCATAGAGCAGGTACTCAATAAACATTGCTTGTTTTTTAGAATAAATAAGCATAAATGCCATGTATATCTTATTATTGTGTACATTCTTCAGCAAGCCAACCTTCATACTGCTCTCAGGGCAGTCTTCCTAAAACTCTGATCATTGGCTCCCTACTTGAGATCTTTTGATGGTTCTTAACTTTTAAAGGTGCATGCTGGAATATTTACGAAAGAAATGAAATGTCTGGGTTTCCTATAAAATAACCCAGGGACAGGAAGTAATAAAATAAGACTGGCTACAAACTGGTAATTGTTGAAACCAGATGGGTTTCATGTGCATTCATTCTACTATTCTCCCTAGTTTTGTATATATTTGAAATTTTCCAGGATAAAAAGTTTTTAAAATGTGAAGCACACCGAATAGAAATAATAATCATCCTGGGGATGCCAGGATAGCTCAAAAGGTTGAGTGCTTGCTTTGCAACCATGAGGTCCGGGGATTGAATCCCAGCGCCAGCCTGTGCAAACCCACGTGCTGTGCTGCAGTGCAACTGACAGCCTCTGGGCTGGTGGTGAAGGTTCTCACCTCCCATGCAGGAGGCCCCCAGTTCGGTTCTCAACCTGTGCAGCCCCACATCCACCTGTGTGGAATGAAACCATGTCACAACTACTGATGTACAACTATGGAGACTGCTCTGGGCCTTCGCCCCTTCTCTCTCTCTCTTTCTCAAACAAAATAAATCTTAAAACAAAAATCCCTATTATACCCCTTCTCCTGAGATAGAAACAGAATGTCTTGGTCTGTCAATTAAGTGTTTCTACATTTCTTTCTTTTCAACCTTCCTTCTTCTCTACCTCAGCCTGAAAATGAAGCCTGGCTGGTGTTGTGGAGTATTTTTGTTCTGTAAAAGTCAAATGTGTTCCAAAAAGTAATGCCGTTCTTGGATTAACTTCCAATTGACGTTCACAACTTTCTCTTCCATCCTCACCTCTTCCCCTCAAAAAACTTAATTTGGCTGAGAGGTTAAGAGGAAGGAAAGGAAATTAACATTTGCTGAGTGCCCATAATATACCAGGTGCTGTCCTAAGCGCACTTTTATTTTGTAACAGTTATGTGGTAGAAATATGGAAAAAATTCTGTATTTTCAACACCTAACTTACCCCTTTTAACTTGCTGAGAATTACATATTGTATATAAATCATGGCAAATTTGTGGATGATATTTATTATTCTTTTGTTGGCTCCCCCCCCTATTTTTTTTGTATATGTGCTCAAAATTTTAGAGCCCAAAGTTTCAGAGAAATAGTCACTCTTTCCTTTCACCATTTAGAACAAATCATCCCTGACATGGTGAAAACATTTTTATTGTGGAAGCCCTAGTGTGTTCAAATGCTGTAAAAAGTGGTTACAGCATCCAAAGCAAATAGCACTAACATGTCTATACTTCAAAATATTTCAGAAAATATAGCAGGATGGCATTGCCTCAACTATTTTAATTGTTTTGCCATAAACCATACTATGTATAAACGTTTCATGTTTATGGGCATTTTGGTGAGTTGTAATTCAAAGTCACAGAATTTCCCCTAAACTTTAATACTCATTTCAATAATTTACATGTATCTCAATATTTTAACCCTTTGGGGGAACATATTTTTTCATCTTCTTTTCAGTTCATAGGATGTTAAATATGTTATTTCTAGTTTGTATATAGTTAGAATCAACCTCCTTCTAGGATAAGGCACAGGGTTTAAGAGTTTACGTTCTGGAATCAAAGGGCCTGGAGTTGAATCCCAGTTCCACCATTTATATGTGGTGTGATCTTGGCCAAATTACTTTCCCTCACTCTATACCCACCTCACAAAGGGGCTGTAAGGATTAAATCCAATAACCCATATATAAGCATTTAGCATGGAACCTTGTATTATGTAAATGCTCACTACATGTTAGATAATCATCATCTCCACTACCATCATCACCACCAGCACCAGCACCTATTGTTAAAGTTTAAACAGCAAAAGAATGTTCACTCAATGCTGGTTCCCAAGGAACTGAGAGATCAAAAGTGGCAAAGATGTACTGCAGGAGCTCAGGAAGTTTCCATTAAAAACAGTGACCCACAGGAGGGACCCAGAATTATTGACTTAGTCTTCACAGCCTATTTTCCCTGTCCACACAAGGACGAAACACCACCTGAAATGTATTCATGCTACTGGCAGTGGTAGCCCGAGCAATTCTCTGCCTGGCTGTGACGTTGACAACCAGAGCCTTTATCTGCCACCCCAGAAGACTCAGGTGTTGAGAAATTCAATGGACCAAATGACCAGGGAGGACTGGAAATTTGGCATAGGCTTTATAGAGCACCTGCGTAATAAAAGGACAGTGCAATGTCCCAATAACAGCCCTGCCCATTTCAAGAGATACTATAGTGCCTGTGCCCTACTATAGTAACACACAAAGCTGTCCGGCAGAAACACCATTCATGATTCTGTTATTCTAATAAACCAGTGTGCTATTAGGCAAATGCCAATGGACTGCTGCAATGCACTGAGAGGCAGAGGAAAAGCACACAAACGGCCTGTATTGAGGAGGAATGATTTTAGAGTTAAAGGAAAATGAACATATCGTATTTTCTGGCGTATAAGATGACTTTTGAAACGAAAAAAAGTCAACCGAAAATCGGGGGTCGTCTTATACACCGAGTATACTGGTATCCCGAAAATCGTCTCGATATGCTGCTAAACGAATTTTCCAACTCGATCCCGCACCAATCACTGCAAGGCTGCTCGGACCGCCTCTCTAACTCAGCCAATCCAAGCAGGCTTTTTATGCATGCAAATTATACATGTTCTGTACCCGAAGCTACACTGTGTTCTAGTAAAAAGCCTGCTCAGATTGGCCAGAGTCAGAGAGGCGGTCTATTATAAC
>PVKE010011748.1:0-39613 GCA_004027555.1 Craseonycteris thonglongyai
GACATGCAAACTCAGTCTTCCCATTAATGTTAAGGCAACAAAGTAAATTCTAAATCTGTCTTTATCTGTAGCTACTTTGAATTAATAAATATTGTTAATAATTATCCATGTTCTTTTAATTCCCCTGGACATGAGTTTTTTGGCCCTTTAAATAATTATTGTTGTTGTTTTTTACGTAGGTAGATAAGCCGTATATCTAGCAAGCTATTGATAGATTAGCAAAAAGTAAGTCATATTATTCTTTCATGCTAAATTTTCCTGGCCCCCTAAAAAAACGTGAAAGTGAAATATTGAAATCAAATTATCAGCCATACTGTGCATTTTTATAACAACTTTTTCATATTTATGAACAAATAGTACAACAACTTATACATTGCAGTTGCTAAAAAAATTAAATTGCATTTTAAGTTAGTAAAAATCTATCTTGAAAAAGTGTCGGGAAATCGAATTTTTTAGGTACCGCATGTACAGAATGCTGCTATCAAAAGTTGGGTCTGGAAATTTATTTTCTTCATGAGCCTATATCTCGAAAACTTAATAAGTGATTTAAAAAATAAAAAATAGTTTTGAACATATATTTTACTTATCTACCCATACCTCGCTGGAATGCACCTTATACTGAAACACAGTATATAAACATAGTATGCATTTCACACCCCTGTTTCCCCCTTAGACTACGCCTATGACAAGTCAATCGCGACACACTTTTAAAATAAAAAGTAGATCTTATATACAGAAAAGTTGGCCACTCCTGGTATAGGAGACATATTAATTAAGCTGGGGAGATAAGCCTAAGAAATTGTACATAAAAGTTCATTCATTCAATAAAATGTTTATGTCCTTGTATTCACACTAGGAGATCAACATCAATATTACTGGACCACCCTTCTTGCAGGGGATTAAATCAACTCAACCAGTCCACTGATTGAAGTCCTTCTGAGATCTGGAAAGTTCTCTTCTATCATTTACATAAGTATTACCCTTTCTATTTCTGGAACTCCTAGTGACTGCATGTTAGCCCTGAACCTACCTTCTCAACCTTTTGCTTTCCCCTCTTGGTTTCTATATCTTTGACTATTTCTGGAATGAATTGCTTCCTCTGTTCATGTTTAACCACCACTTCTGTTTTCAACAGTCTATCTTCCTTTTACAATCATATCTTGGATTTTTTTTTTTTCAGTTACAGTTGACATTCAGTATTATATTAGTTTCAGGGGCACAACTCAGTGACTTTACATTTATAGAACTTACAATGTGATCCCCCCGATACATCTAATACCCACCCAATGCCTTATACAGTTATTATGTTATTGACTATATCCTCAATGCTGTATTTTATATCCCCATGAAATCCAAACCACTAATTCAATAATGTATACGAGGGCTGTCCAGAGAAAAAATCCAGGTATTAATGCCTCTATTTTTTATATTACATGCCTGGATACTTTCCCAGCAGCCCTTGTATACACCTCAATGTTTTTTTGTATCATTATCTATAATACAATAGCTAAGATGTGGAAGCAACTTAAATGTCCATTGACAGATAATTGGATAAAGAAGGTGGGGTACATACATATAATGGTATATTAATTGGCCATAAAAAGAATTAAATCTTACCATTTTCAACAACATAGATGGACCTAGAGTGAATTATGTTAAGTAAAATCAGTCAGACACAGAAAGACAAATAATCCATTGGATTTTTAAAATCATGGGTCATGTTTTCTAAATTCAAAACAGAAGTCATTTTCTTTTGTGCTCCAATTTTACTCACTCAAGAGCTCTAGTCTTTTTAATGAAATATCTCCATTGATATTTTCATCATCTCTACTTAAACGGGGGCTGCCTGTTCTAGGCACTCAAATAGGACTCCCCCTCTCAGATTGCTGATGTCCTTAAGTTGTAATTTGTCTTTACTTATTGTAGATTATAAGCCTTGGGCAGTCCAGTTAAACTATAAGATTTTTTTGAAAAATGGAAAACCAGAAAATGAAGAAAGAATCATGCAGTCACAATTTTTATAAACCATCAGAGAACAATTTGGTAAATAGTTCATCTTCTGCTGAGTCTTTCTGCTCCTGGACCTCCTAGGAACATGTGGAAGTTCTCTCACCATCTCCAGGACTGGTAGCGACTTAGCCCACCCACATAACTGACCGCCTCCTCCATACCCTTCATGGACAGCCAGAACAGGTGAGCATTCCCCAGAAAATTGGCTGATGCAACATTTGCTGAATTGAGTCATGTCACTGACCACTCTGGCAGATACAGACTTGTGGACTTCTCAGACCTCAAGGACAAAAAAGACCTCCTCTCTATAAGAGATAAGCTGGCTCCTTCCCACATAGAACCAAATTCTGGAGCTGTTCTTTCCTTAGAACTGAGATCTTATATCCCGCCAGTGTATACCTACCGTCCTGTTTCTCCTAGCTGATGTCTCATTCAGAGGAAGGTCCGAAGGAAGGACCATGTGCTCTGGGTGCTCTCTTCCCAGGATTTCCTCAGACTATATGTACTGAGCACCCATTATGAGCTGCCAGTGGGACATCTTGAGATAGAACCATCAGAGGCATGCACAGCTTGATCATGAAAAATAATATTTAATGTTTGTTTGTTTCAAAGAGTTGTTAAAATGATAGTTAAAAGAACTGAATGGCCCTAGACAATCTCTGAAGATTAATTATGTAGGAGGAGCAAGGCTACACACATTTTTATTTTGTGATGCATGAAAATGTCACTAATATGTAAAATTTGATTGACATTGCACATTTAATGGGTGGAACATAACCATGTGAGGGCATTTTGGAATGACTTTTTCTGCTTGGTGGGTTTTCAGAGCTAAGAAAATCAATTCACTATTACCTCATATCTTGCCAAGAGAATACATAATATGGATGTTATTGTAATTCTCATAGCCCTGATGAGTCTACAGTCTGGGTTAGGTTAAAAGACTTGCCAAATAAATAAATAATGGAACCTAAATCTTCTTATGCTCAAAGCCAGCTCCAACATACCATGAAACTTCCTACCATAAGAACCCCAATAATGTTAAATAGTGATAGTATGGCACAAGGCTAGCTTTAGGTTCCTAAAAAAATGGTTCAATTTCTCTGGTATAAAAACATTGATAAATATATTTTAGCAGAGTATGCATTAACTTTCTAGTTCAGAGATGAATTTAGACGCAGATTCTTTCTCCTCTGAATATGACTGTACACAAAATTAGACAAAGTCAATGCAGAAAACACACAAGCTTCATTGATGCCTTCAAAAATCCCAAGGTCCAATAGGGAAAAATAGGAAGGGATTATGTCCATCGAAAGGACTTGGGACTTAAACTGTCACTGCCTTTCTGAGCAAGAAAGTGTACCTCTGGATGACAGAGAAGGATGCAGAGTTATGTGTCCCAAGAAATTGAAATTTTTTCTTTTCCAGAAGGGGAGGAACAATGCTCTCATTGGTAGGTTCAGTCCCACAGATTTCGTACATGGACTGGGTAAGACTCTTGCTGATATAAGATTCTCTCTGTGCATTAGGACAGCTGGTTGGAATGCTGACACCTAGCAAAAGGTACCAGGAATTCAAGAGCAGAGTTGCCAGAACTGACTAATTCACACATTGTTTAAACATGCACAGATAACCATATATATTAAGTATGGATAGCCAATCAGCCTTAAAGATAGTGTCATAAACAAATTGAATCCATCCACATTATATTAAGTCCGATAAGGTTAACCAATTAAAGGGACAATCCCATTACACGGGTGATAGTGCTATTTAATTGAGGATCCCTATTTCAAAATGGGTTTGTTTCAGAGAATTCTGTCAACACAAGTGTACATAAATATGCACTTAGCCTTAGTTTCCATATTACAGGTGTGTCTCAGCTATTGCATAGTTAACAAGTGTCCCAAAATTCACGCAAGATTTGAATTTTGTGTCATTTGTGAGGTAAAGTGTTGCCAATGAAAAAAAAAGAAAACGTGACAGTGGACTGTTCAGGGTTATTAAAAATGGAGGACTACATGAAAGAACAATGTGTTTTCATTGTTGAGCAGTATTTAAAAAATAATGAAGGTTTGGCAGCTATAGTTCGCAATTTTCGTACAAAATATGGTTGAAATAGTGATTTAACTTCATCAATTGTGAAGAGATTAATTAAAAAATTTAGGGAGACTGGATCAATTAGTGATCTTAAACACTCTGGCCATCCTTCAACAAGTCGTTCAACACAAAACATCGAAGCAGTTCGTGAGAGTGTTGCTGAGGTCCAGGGTCATCCATTCGGCACCATGGTCAAGAATTGGACATTTTGAGAAGCTCCTACAATGTGTTCTCACGAAAGATTTGCATCTTCACACTTACAAAGTTCAATTGACTCAAGAACTGAAGCCTACTGACCACGCACAGCGAATACAGTTTGTTGAATGGATTATGGAGCAGCAACAAGTGGATGCTGATTTTTTGAACAAAATCATCTTAAGCGATGAGGCTCATTTTCATCTTGATGGCTTGATGATCAGAATTGGCCACCCAGATCACATGATTTTATGCCGTTGGACTTTTTTCTTTAGAGTTTTTTGAAGTCTAAGGTTCATGCCAACAAGGCCATGACCACCCACGCCTTGAAGGAGGAAATTGAGCTCTGTATCAACGAAATTCAGCCACATTTATGCAAAACTGTCATGGAAAATTTCAACAAAAGAGTGCGTATGTGCCAGCAAAGCTGTGGAGGCCATTTACCCGATATGCTATTCCATGCATAACCCTGTCCTGTATGCTTTATGAATCAATAAAAAAATTTACGATTTTTAATTATAAACCTGTGTTTTCTATCAAAATTACTTCTTGCGTGAATTTTGGGACATGCGTTGCTACTTTTCTTATATCCTACCTTCCTTACTCCATTGGTCTCATCATTCCTTAGAAACATTGCTGTCTTATTTGAATGTTTCATCTCTAGAAGCATTTGATTTTTTATTTTATTTTATTTTTTGTATCTTTACATTTGGTAATTTTATCTTGGTAACTTCAGTTATGAAATTTGTAAAATATTATTTCTAATTTATACTTTTAAAAAAAAATTCATACTTATGCTTTTAATTGCCTTAGCTTTGTTAAAAAAAAAATCCTTACAAACATCATAGTTTACATGAGCCTCTCATTTCTAAGGCAACTTTTCTAAAATGCTCATAACACACAGGTACAGGACTCCTGAGAGAAGACAGGTTGAGAATGAGATGAGCTGGGTTAAATTGTTGTCACCCTAATTACATCTAAGGGAACCCGATTCCACATTTGATAATACACTGACCCTGCAATAAGAAACAGATTACAGTGGGGAAAATGGAAGTGCTTACTTATATTTTGTTGGTGAGGCAGTTTTTCTACAGACTTAATAAAAGGGCCTAGAGTTTATTAAAAAAAAAGTATTCTATAGATTGGTCAAGTTATTTCCTATGTAGACCCACTATAGAAAGTTAAGTGAGAAGAGCTGTCTGCTTTAAAACCGCAAAAGTAAATATAGGTTGCGTTAGGTTTCAGAGCCTTATTTTAAAAATCCTTTCATTGTCTATTTTATTTTTCTACATTATCTTTATACATTTTTATTATGCATCCTGTTACTTAACTTCTTAGAAATGTTTTTCTGTTTTTTGGTTTTTTTTGTATCAATATTAACAGTGGTTTGTCAAATGAAGAGAAAGAGGAAACTAAGTGCATGTGTATGTCTGTATTTATACATATTTATACATGCAGATAACATGCATCTGTATAAAAATATAAATATATGTATAGTGACCAAATAGTCCTAAGTAAATAATATTAAGCAATTTTGAAGAACTTTTTTCTTTATCATACTTATTCTTACACTGATCTAACGTTTTATGCTTTTCAAAGTCACTTCACAGTTTTTGACCTCACAATAAGTAGTGAGGTAGGGCAGATGTTAACTTTAATTTTCAAATGCTCAGACAGAGAGAGTTTTCAACTCAAAGCCCCAGCATTAACTGCAAAAATAGCACTTGAGTTCTTCTCTTTTAAACCTAGTCTCCTTACAAAAAAAAATGGACTAAGGAAACATGCACTTATAGACATAAATTACTAAAGGCCACACTGCTTTTACAGACAGGGTTGGCCAAAAGTAAAACTGAGAAATGGAGAAAGAGGTTTAGTTGTTCTTTGGGGAACTTCATGTGTCTGGTGACATCACTGGCTCTCTGATTAATCCATCCCATTTCTATTCTTTAATACAATGGCAAACCCCTCGCCCCCCACCCCCAGAACAGCCACTACTCTGTTCCTTGATCTGAAGGCATGGTCCTTCCAGCCTTCGCTGCTCCACAGGATTTCTCGTCTCCATCAAGACGGCCCCAAGCCCCCAGGCAAGGACTCTGCTCTGCTCTCAAGCTCCAGGGCACCAGATCATACATCAACCTGAAAGGCCACGTATCCTTACTAAGACTGCGGATCCATCTTTCTCTCCTAGGTAACAATGCGCTTTCTGGTAAGGGTTTTCCTGGAGACACGCCTCTGGCTTTGCAAATTCCCCCAAACAAGAATTCAGATAATAGGATAATGCAGCACCAAGGCAGACCAGGAGGCCAAATGTCAGGGTCAAATGATTCTCTTACACGATTGCCTCCCATTCTTCACACAGGCATCGGGGTGTTTGCCTTGATGTGCATACCTAGAAAGAGGCTAGAAACCTCGTCTGCTAGAAATGGGATGCTCCCTTCTCTGGCAGCATTACTGGCAAGGCTAGATCTTTCAGAGATTGTCCATTTGCCCCTCAGACCCTCCTAACATGAGTGGGATAAATAATGTGTCCCACCACCCTGTTGCTCCCGAGTGCCACCTTCCTCTACAAGCCATCAGCAACAGCTGTCACATTTATCTCAGAGCGAAGAGAGGGGAAAGGGAGAGGTTAAATAAAAGTTGCTATAAAAATATGGATCGGCTGAGCATAGAAACAGTTACCTCATGAAATCACTAACTCAGTGACAGCTTGTTATGTGCCTAAAATATGTTTACTTAATCCCAGAACAGCAGATATGTGAGGCTTCCAGTTTCAGACATGATAAAGGTACATACACTAATCTCAAGAGATGATTTTAGTCTGAAAATAGAATAGATTTAGTACATATATTTTAACAGTAATTGATTGATCCCAGATCTACTAAATTTAACACATATTTTCATTTGTACCAGTTGGTTGACTACCATTTTTAAGAACAGGAATACCAGGGAATATCACCAACTTTTGATGTTAGTCTATAGGACAAATGCAGTTCCTACTGCACAAGGTTACTGAGACACCTTTCCCAAAACACAACAGAGGTCAAAGTCAACCGTGAGCTAGTCATGGTTGCTCATATGCCCCTCATAAAGAATATTCTATGCTTCACCCTAGCTTTGGTATCTTAACAGCCTTACAGTCTATCTGTGGTTCTGAGCTCTACTCAGGAAATAAAAGGAATTCAGAAACAAAGTGAAAAAAGACACTATATCTACCCACCAAGGTGATAGATCATCATCACTAGATATTCTTTTTTTTAAAGATTTATTTTATTGTTTTTAACAGAGACAGAGAGAGACAGAGAGAAGGGGGAGGGCCCAGAGCAGCCGCCATAGTTCTATGTCATCAGTTTTTTACTGTGCATGGCAGGAAGTGGGCTGGGGGCCTCCCACATGGGAAACACACCCCAGTTCAGCATATGGGTCCACACAGGCTGGGGCTGGGATTCGATCCTTGGTCCTCGGGGCTGCAAAGCGAATGCTTAACCCTCTGAGCCATCCCAGTTTCCTGAAGTTCACTAGATATTCTAATCAGTTAATCCAAATCATTGGAGAGTAGTATGCCTACTGCAGTGTTACCTCATCATTTACTCCTTTTTATTTTTTCTTAACACAGATAGGTAGTCAAAAAGAAGACTTGGTGGCTCAACAAAGTTGTTTATGGGACATCGAACCTTGGAAAGATCATGTAATCGCCATAAGCCTTAGTTTACTTGTTTGTAAAACAAAACTAATAGTAAAATTTACCCTTATAGTCAGAGGATTAAATAATTTTACTTATTACAGTGTTTGGACACATAGAAATGATAGCCACTATAATTATTATGAAATAGTTCAATTATCTAAAACCTACCCAGTTTCTCCATAGTGGTAGGTATTCCATCTTCCTCGGTGGTAGCAGTATAATCCTCTTTTTAGATTATTTGCAAAAGTGAACATTAATAGGTAAACTCATATTATTTACAGATTTCAACTAGAATCGGTTTCCTTCCTCTTCACGCAGCTCACTTTTATGCTTCCCTATTATGTTACAAAATTCTATCCTTTGGGGTTGAATTTTTTCATGCATGATCTCAGCCAAAAGGTGATTTTTAAAAAATATAATGTTAAATCCAATTCACTCTGTCTACTTTTGAATTAGAAGCAGATGAATGTAACTTATGTTGCTTTTCTGCCTAAAAGAAACATAGGGCAGTTTCTGTGTCCAGATAATTCACTAATAGCTGAAAGTATCCAAATATCTCTTCTTCATTCAGGAAGTCTCCTGGCTAATTATGAAAATATTAATTAAGTTAGGGGCAATTGAAAAAAGTTACTTTTGAGCCTGCTCCACATGTGCTAGTATTAAGTTACTACTGTATTTGTGTGGAGTCAGGTTTCAGAAACTTCTGGGAACAGATTCTCAACAAATATAATGAGGGCTTTGTGATCTTATTTCTCTAGGGAAAGAGACAGGTATTCTGCTGTCAGTTAGCCCACTTGGCCTTTGGAAATCACTCCAAAGTTAAGTTTGTCTAAAACCATTCAAAAAAAGGCTCAGACTCTTTCATAAGATATTGATTTTGTGCTCTGGAGTTTGTCCATTTGCCCGTCCATATCCGTTGTCCACTCTTTCAATCCTGCTCTGTTCCCAGGGTGGCTGACAGCATCCATAGATTCATTGGCCCTGAAGCTTCTAGCAGGTTTTGGCCAATGGGCAGCCCAAGTACAAGCTTAGAGCATGAGAAAATATAATGAATTTGGGGTTCTATTCCCTGCTCTCCTTGTGCTAGGTTGTTAAGCATTGGTTGCATGCCTCTACTAAAGGCTCCTGTACTAATCCTGTTACCACATACTTACCCTGTGGGGTCCTGAGTAGCCACTCCCTCACCTCACCCTTTAAGATGAGAATGGCATCCTGATGTTACTAGCTGTGGGATACTGCATACCTCTTATTGGTTGCTTGGAACTCCAGCTATGCTATTCAAGTAGTCCCTACATTAAACTTCCTGAAATTGTCCATTCTGAGTGTGCTCCAGCATACTTGAAGCTTTTTGAGCCTGTTCAGATTCTGTTCCTTTTGCCTAGGGTACCGTTCTCTATCTTACCTACCTGGAGAATACCCATTAATCCTTTGAGACCTAAGGTCAAAGACAGCTCTACTGTGGCACCTTCCCCTCTGGTCCTCCAGACAGTGAGCCATGCCCGTCTCTGGGCTAAAGCCTTGAACCAGTTGACTGGGTTCAAATCCTGTTTTTCCACCATTTACTGGTGACACCAAATGAGTTGCTTAATTTTCCGGGGTTTAAATTTCTTGTTTGTAGAATAAAAACAATTATAGCAATTCCTTCATGGGCTTATTGTGAGAATTAAATTAGTTATTACTTTAAATGTCCACTTTCTGGAACATTTGGATCAAGTAACATTATTCTTAGAGTCACTGTTATTATTACCCCACTTGATCTACACCATGGTATTGTCCATGCTACTCAATCTTGGTCTCCCTGGCCTTGGCCAAGCATTAGTAAATTTTCAGTAAGTTTCTAGTGAATCTTGGGAACAAGAGTGAATGTTATTATGAACATTCTTTTCTCTGGGCTGCTTTCCATTTCCATGGAGATACTGAAAGTTGTGTTAGGTTTGGGATTCCATTTTGACTTTTTTATGGAGTTGAATTGAAGATAAATGAAGAGTTCAGACACTGGGATTACTTCAGATTCTCTGAGAAACTCTTTCAGATTAAAAAATTACAAGCTAAACAACATTGAACAAAAAGTGCTTCCAGAATTTCTAGTGTATGATGTTGTGCTTTAAAACACATAGAAAATTAAAGAGAATTCGTCATATAGAATAACAAACATAGGAGAGATTTTGAGATGATGCCTATGTAAGATTGTTGGTTCTCCAAAAACCAAATTCTCAGGAAAATGACTGGTAATATACTCACTATAATTATTATTATTTTTTTCCAAACATGAAAAGCCATTGTCTGAGATGACAAAATCTGAGAGTTAAATCTACTCCTTACAAGTTATTGCTGGTCACAAGCTAGTCTATAAGAGATAAAAACCTATTTATAGAAAACTGATTTGATAAATAACATGACAAACTAATTACGAAAATGAAAATTAAATGTTCAGATAAGTGAAATACACACATAAATTAGAACCAAGTGAGATTCTCAGATCTACTCTTGAGATTGTGTTCTATGTCTGGAACAGTTACATCCCCAAACTGACTTTCTGAGGCCCTTTATTTCCTTCCTAGACACATCTATTACAACAGCCCTGGCTGTCCAGCAATCAAATCCAGCCTTTCTTATGAAAGGAAAATTTTAAATTAGGAAAAGAGGAGCAATAGAAGTTACTAATTACATACTGTTTGTCTACTATTCATGAGATGATTCACTAGGAACTTTATATGCATTATTATATTCATTAATTATACTTATGTTAAGAATAATCTTATGAAGTTCCTTATTATTATCCTCATTACACAAATAAAGAAACTGAGGCTCAAGGATACGTAAGTGACTTGCTCTGGGCCACACAACTAATAATAAGCTCTACCTTCTTTTATTACCATTTATGTTATTTTTATATGATCAGAAGTTTTCAACTACAGACAGTACCTCTTCTCCTGCCCCTAAGGAGTGTTTGGAAATGTGTGGCACATTTTTGTTTGCCACACTTTTGCCTGAGTCCTGGTTTTTAGTGTGTGGCCAGGATGCCACATGTCCTGCAAAGCACGGGTCAGCTCCGCACAGAGTAAATTAGACTTCCCTAAGTGCCTACACATACTCTTTGAAAAACACTGTGCTTAAATTCTAGAGGTTGGATGATTTCTGTCCAACATATAAACTATTCATTAACAAATACTTCATTTGTCTAAATTTTAATCAAATACATCTATCCCAGTCATTAACTAGACAGCCTGTGCTTACTGATCTTAGATCAAA
Source organism: Craseonycteris thonglongyai (assembly GCA_004027555.1). NCBI lineage: Eukaryota > Metazoa > Chordata > Mammalia > Chiroptera > Craseonycteridae > Craseonycteris > Craseonycteris thonglongyai. The sequence goes on from PVKE010011748.1 coordinate 11,234, forward strand.
GTCCAATATTCAATGGCTATTTTAAACAATTGAAAACAAGAGGATCTCATAAAACCTTTAGTTAATAATCACTGCTAGAAATGTTCCAATGATCCTGGTACATTGGAACCATCAACATCAACATCTCAGCTGACACCATCAACATCTCAGCTGTCTTCTCAGAGTTTATGATTCATTCTATAGATAAGATAGTCTAGGGAAAAAACCAGAGGTCATTCTTGCTGTCAAACAAAATCACTGTTAATATTGAAATAGAAACGAATTTGATTTAATCTACATTGACAGGAATAAAAAGAGCTCAGTACAGGAATAAATTCACCAATGATATCAGAATTGGGAGACTACAACAACAGAAATACATCCACATTGGGGAAGCCGGGATGGCTCAGTGGGTTAAGCGCTCACTTTGCAGCCCTGGGGACCGAGGATCAAATCCCGGCACTGGCCCATGCGGACCCATATGCTAAACTGGGGAGTTTCCCCAGTTCAGTTCTCTCTCTGTCTCTGTCTCTGTATCTCTCTCTCTCTCTCTCTCTCTCTCTCTCTCTCTGTCAAAAACAATAAAAAATAAAATAAAATAAAGAAGAAATACATCCACAGTTTGAGGGTAGTTTTAAAGCATTTAGTAATGATATAGAATACCATAAAAGCAGTAACAGACATAAGAATTCTATGCAGTTGTCTTTCAATGATGACTGGAGAGAGTACCATTCCTTCAAATTACTACATTTTATAATCAATTTCTGTTCTGGGCAAAAGACACTTTTCTGCTTTGAGATTAACAGAAATGCATTTAAAGGACATAACAATTAGGAAAAAAAAAACATATTATTGCATCAGTTTATAAATAATTCTATAGAGTTCTTTTTATGTGGTCCTTTTCCAGAACAAAGTCAACATCCTTGAAAACTTCATCGTGGGTGGTATATTATATTATTGGCTTGGTTCCCATACTGTAAGTAAGGAAATGCTATTTAATGATAATTGACATTGTTATGGCAAATGTTTTGATTAGTATCATAATCAAGATCTTGGTTACACAATTATCATTATTATTCCTGTTTCATCTTGATAACAAGATGGGTCACTCAGTGATCCCAGAGACCTGTTGACTTAACCATTAATTTCCTGGTGGTAAATCACAATTGAGATAGTCAGTGTCAGAACTTAAGCGACAGAGTGACAGGGCGACCAACCTACTCTGCCTGAAAATTTCAGTTTTAACACTGAAAGTTTCACATGCTAGGAAATCTGTCAAACTTAGGCACACTGGGACAGTGGGTCAATCATGTATTGGAGTGGAACTAGAGTCTAGAATCAGAAAACCAGGATCTAATCTGACCCCATTGTCCTTATCTGCTGGCACTTTTCTGAGCTCAGTTTCCACCTTTAATAATTTGTTTAATTTATTTTTAAAAACATTTTGTATATGAACACACTTGAGTGTCTTTTGAAAACTAGAAAGTCATATACAAATATTAAATCTTTTTATTTTTATATGACAAACCAGCAGGCTGAATAGATATGACCATCCTTCTGAGAGCCATGGACTGCAATAACTTCTGTGTAATGTCATTATATACTATGGTTCACTGAGGTGATGTTTGGGGTGAGCTTTTGGTTTCACAGTTGTTAAGCTTACTTTATGCCTTTAGAAAAGTTATCTGCTCTATTTAAATCTGAGCAGTTGTGTGAACTGAGGAAAATAGTACTGAATTAAGTTCTATCTCTGTTGTATATATATATATTTTTTTTTATATATATTTTTTTAGTATATTTTTATTTTATTTTTATTTTTTTTGACAGAAAGAGAGAGAGAGAGAGAGAGATACGGAGACAGAGACAGAGAGAGAACTGAACTGGGGGAGCTCCCAGCCCAGCACATGGTTCCGCACGGGCCGGGGCCGGGATTCGATCCTCGGTCCCCGGCGATGCAAAGTGAGGGCCCAACCCACTGAGCCATCCCGGCTTCCTCTCTGTTGTATATTAACAGTGTGGCTTGGGATGGATCATCTAACTTTCTTAGCTTCAGTGTCTTCATTTAAGAAATAGATACCAATTCTTGCACAACATGCCTTGAAGGATTGTTTTGATTACAAAATAACATATATGTAAAAATATAAAAATAATAAAGTGATATATAAATATAATACAAAAAGTATATTATTATTATATATTATATATTACATATTATATAAAATCATAAATAGCAATTCCAAGATGCATATGAGGAATTTTTTCTTCAACCACAATACCACGACTTCAAATCCCAGAGTATTCTAGGGAGAAATTATGAACTTATATGAACATAGAATAATAAAGCTGGAAAGAATCTTAGACACTATTTGGTCAGACTCCTGAAGTATAGACATGACACTCTGATGCCCTCAAATGCGAAGTAAATTGGATCTATTTCCATAGCTAATTAGAGGGGGAGCCATATTTGAACTCCAGTCTCTTAATTCTGATTGAAGTCTCTTTTATTCTACCTCTCGACTTCCCGTCCTAAGGACTTAAAAGTCAATGCCTTTCATTTTATATCTGTAGCTAGTTATTTTATTCTCCTAGAAAGATTAATAAATCTCAATCCAAGAAACCACCAAGACAATTGTGAAAGACTTAATACACAAAAGAATTAGCATAAATCTTTAAAGCTGTAGTCAATAAATGGTCCCTAAGACAGAAAGGAGGAGGTGCAAGGCTATGATGATTAGGATTTAGCCATTCTTTCCATATCTATATTCATGACTTAACCTTCTTCGGGTAAGAATAGGAGGAGGGGGCTAGGGAGGAAAGGAGAGAGAGAGAAGATATGTTCTAAGTTAGATGCATAAGCAAGAGAGAAAGGCAAAATATCTACTGGATAAATATTTGAAATCTCACTGCTATTTCAAGCAAAAGCCTCAATCACTGCTTAAGGGAAATTCATGAAATCAGAAATGGGGTCTGGCAGGAAGTTATGGCCAGGAAGAAGCTGGAAAGAAAAAAAAAGAAACTCCAGGCTTTTGGGGAAATCTAGTAAACAAAGTTCTGAGCAGATGGGCTAAGTTAACATAAGAAGACATTTCCATACTCTAGTGTCTATACAAATCACTCTGGAGAACCTGTCAAATAGAGACACTGGAGTCTTCTCTCCAGTTTCTATTTAAGTAGGTGGAGGGGGATTATCCACAAATCTGCATTTTAACAAGTGATTTGGAAGTGGGAGTCATGGCCTACACTTTAAGGAACAGGTTCTGTGGCAAACGTTTTTTTCTTCCAGTGTCTCCAGCCTTCCCCTCCAAGACTCAACAATATCATTCATAAAGCCAAGGCTCTAAATGTGTTTCAGTTGGAACCATGAAAGGAAAAAAGACAACTGATGCTTCTCTGAAGATTTAGGATGACGTCAGAACTTGAATCTCTATCTGGATGATCATAATGATGGTTAATGATGATGGCACAGTCATCACATAAATGCTCACAAAGTACTGGGCACGATGTAAAGGCTTTACACTTGAGACATCAAGTGAGCTTTACAACAACTCTATAAGGGGCAGAGCCATGGCACTAGGTCCTTTTGTGTCAGAGAGAACCTTGGGCTTAAAGGCAAAGCACAGGATGCTGGGATAGCTCAGGGATTAAGTTTTTGCCTGTGATCACAAGATCCGGGGATGATATCCCGGCCCCAGCCTGTGCAAACCCATGTGCTGAACTGCAGTACAGCTGGTAATCACTAGGATTGCTTGGAAGTGAACTTTCTTGCCTCCCATAGAAAGGCCCCTGGTTTGGTTGTCCCCCTTGCCATCTCCTCCCCCCACAACCCCACTTCCAACTATGTGGAATGTCACAACTAATGATGTACAACTATGGAGACTGCTCTGAGCCCTCCCCTTTTCTCTCTCTCCTACCTTCTCTCAAAAACAAACAAACAAAAATTTGAAAAGGCAAATCAATATGATGAAGTTTATATAAATATGAAGCAAGCAAAATATGAGTCCAACCCAGCTCTCTTCGACAACAGATCCCATGTTCTTAATGCCTGTACTGCTTTTTAGATAAGTGATGTTTTAGATAAGACTTCCCTCCTCTTGAAACGCAGGGATCTCTTCCATACTGCAGCTTTTGTGGATTCTGTCCTCAGGAGCAAGAGCCCCAACCTCCCTTCACCAATGGTGTTGTCATCTATACTATTTTGTATAACTCAGCTGTATTTGCATTATATGGATCAGGTTATACTCTGTTTCTCTGGCTCGATTGAGAGCTCCTGGAAGATGGGAGCTATGTTTTATTCTGCTTGGCATCTCTTTGTGAGGCTGCCAGTACCACCATCCAAGAGTGATGGCTGCATTGATCATTTAGATAACACTATTTTCAGGGCAAAGTTTCTATAAAATATTGTTTTTAATGCCATGCTGACTTTGGAGGTTTTAATGCTACAGTTTGAAAGTGGTGGATATTAAGAGGATATAATAACTTGAGACATCTTTTTTTCCCTATCTCATAAGAGAAGCATTCTTGAAGTTTGAAAGTTCTTAACCACAAATAAGATAACATGTGGAATGTATTATGCCAATTATTTATGTGAGCTGAACGTAAATAATAAATGCAGGAAACGTTTAGATAAATTCAAAGATGAGAGCTGCATAACAAACTGTTCATAGCAAATTAGTCTGGTTCAAGGCATGTCCATGATTTCTTCATGAAGAAACACTGTCCTCTTCCCCATAAATGGCCCTTTGGTCCCAACACAGAGAGCAGAGCAAGGGGTTGAGATGACATTAGTGAGCTTGAATTTAGTGCTTTCATTTATATGTGGGTCATTTTGTTTTGTTTTTCTTTTAACTTTTGTACTTGCATTTTGATCCCCTCCTATGCTGAGTGAGACTTGGCACAAGGGCTGAGACTCTCAGATTAGCAACACTGAATCAGGCTGCTCCCAGCACACCACTGACACTCAGTAAATATCACAGAAAATTGAACTGGATGAAAGAGAAAGCTTGGCTACTTTTCCCATGGACCACAGACAACACTTCCAAAAACCTTGAGGACTCATGATTTAACATCATGCTGTACATCAATAGAGTTGTTTGTTCAAAATCTCTTGATCAACTATGGTATCCGAGGTGATATAAAATACTGATCTTAATAATCAAGTTTGGCTAGTTTATGAATAGCATGGGATCATTCTTGAGAATTTTCTAGTATTGATATGATTGGATCCAAGTCACTGTGAAGACTCTAAATTTTAAAGGCTCTACAAAGGTATTTTGAGTGTCTCTTCTGACTGTGCATCTCAGGCTCTTATGAACCCTTCCACCAAAGACACACTGAAGGAAAAGACACCATTTTAATAAAAAAAAAAAAAAGTGGGGAACAAAGCCCTTTCTCCCTGGATGGTTGTTCCCAGTTGCCTTGTTTTTGACTATTGAACAAGTTATCCTTAATAAAAAATGTATTTATTACACTTCCATATATGTACTTAGTATTAGCTTTTTCATCAAGGAAGGCTTTTGTGTTATGTAACATATCCATTTGTCCAAAAATCTTATTATGTAATTTCATTTCCCTCCAGAACTTGGAGCTGGTTACATTGCAATTACCAATATAACTGCAATATAAAATTAGATGTGTATTTCCACAGGCCCTTCTCGTTTTGCTCAACTCTCTGTAGGCATGGATAGGGCAAAGTTAAAATGCTTAAGATCAAGGTAATCAGATCACCACTAAGTAAGTAAAATGTAGTTGCCTATACAAGGTAATACCACTCTGCCTATGAAGAATGAAGAAGCTAAGCCGGGCTACTTCCTGCCATCCCTGTTGAGTTATCAGTAGCAAAAGAAAGAACCCTTGCCCTTGGCACATAAACTATCACACTTGAAATAGATTTTTCCAAAAGTGCAATCTGATCATCCTTGCTGAATATCTGTAAACTCAGAATTATTGCTGGAGTTCTAAGGTAGACTGAGATTTCTAGAAATAAAAGGCCCAGGAGAATAACACACACGTGCACACATACACACTATTTAGGGATTTTCCATGTACCCAGAGAAAGGGCCAGATGGTCTGCTTCAATCAGTGACAGATTATCAGGTATTTGCAGAGCCCCTGAGATCTAATGTGTGCCATCCCAGGCACTGTGGGAGGAGGGTGATAATATAAAAAAAATGGACAGTACCATATCTAACTCCAAAGGTGTGTAGTACTTGTAAGGGAGGTAAAACAAGGAACATTTACTAAATAAGGAAATTAGTAACAAATGCTACATTATGAGTTGTATTCATACAATTCAATTTAGCAAAACTTGATTGAGTACTTTCTAAATACAAGGCCTTTTGCCAGGTGTCTCAGGGGGTGAAAAGAGTAAGGTTCAAGCCTCACTGTAAAGAAGAGGGAATGCTCTCATTGCAGATCCTGTGACAAGGCCTCCTGCTCAGTTCTTAGCCCACAAACCGACTGAACAGGCACAATGGTTCCCAAGACAAATAAGCAGCATTTTCTTTCTGCAGATGAAGAGCTAAGGTTACAGTAACTGACCTGCTGCTAGAGTCAGAGCTCCATCCAGCAGAACTGTCCCCTTCGAAATCACTAGTACTTCTAATTCAGGCCGAGTTACCACAGGCTGGTCCAGAGCAGGTCTGTGTTGACCCACTGTGAGTTCTTTGGCAAAATGAAAAACACAAACAAAGACAATATTGTGAGTTTTTCATCAATCTAAATTAAGTTGAAGGGACTGCCCATTTCTATCAAATTGTTTCCTTCTTCCTTTTGTGATATGAAACATCCATTTAAGAAATGATGGTGCCAGTAAATGGCAGCTGTTGTTATATCTCAGATTCATTTTTTTTTCTAGAAAGGTAAACTTAAAATTGGTACTTTCTGTCAGTTTCCCATGGATTGTTTTTATTTTTATTTTTTTTCTTTCAAATGGTGCTTGAAATTCAAAATCTGGAAAGCACTAACTGAACAATTTTGAGTTCAGTGTGCTTATATAAAATTTTAGAAACTTTCAATGGATTTTTAAAAGACAAAAAAAAAAAAAAAAATCCTGGAAGCCCTGGTTTTAACTCTACCATTTCCAACTCTCCTTTATCCACATTTTTTTGATTGTTCAAATCTTAGGAAAATACCCCATTTTGTGACCTCTGTGAAATCTACTCTGCTTAGATATACTGCATGATGTGAGGAACGAGAGTCACTGGCATGAAAACAAGACAAAACTGTTGGCAAAGTGCACACAAAGGAGAGGACAGTTCCTCCCAGACAGTTTAAAGGATAAGCACAGCCCCATCCATTTCCATTTGCCTTGCCTGGTGATGTTGAGGCACAACTTGCTCAATCATCACCTCTTCCAAAACATATATTGGGCAAAGAAAGTGAAAGGAAGCCTAGTGTGTCAACAACTGGAAAAAAAAAAAAAAAAAAAAGAATCTCGTTTTTGTGGCATTCACTATATGGTTCTGGCTAATATTGAGGACAGAGTAAGTGACAGGTGCGATGGTGGTGGTGATTGTCAGATGAGAAAGTTCATGGCTCAGCCAGAGAGGCAAGACCTGGACTTTTCAGCCTTTGGGTCTTATGCCAATGGCGTGTTTCCTTCTCCCAAACTCAGAGCTTTGGAAAGATCCTACCAAGAAGGACAAAGAGTAACGAAATACCTGACTCGCGGTTGTGTGTTGTCTTGGTAATGCCAGTAAAGTGGCTGAACTGGTGCTCCCAGGTCCCAGTGGTTCTGAAGATGAGGCGAAGCCAGCGCAACGCAAACATCTGTCAATGTCTCACACCGGAGTGCCCAGCAAGGTGAGGGCTCCGAGCCAGTTAAGGGAAGAGACGTTGTTTGTTTACCTTTGCACTTCCCACTCCTGTCACAATTCCTGCTACCAATAAGCATGTAATAGGTTCTGGATGAATAAATAAATGGACAGAGGCATTGTTGAATTGGGGTTCAATAAACATGCATGAAATAAAGAACTAAAGGCACCATATTGTTCCAGGGTCTTGTATGAGGGTCAAGACTGAGTCAACAGAAGTGGCCTTCATGCACTTTAGGAAAAGTTATAGTAGTGATCTGATTATTCAAGGTTTATTTGTGTCTATATAGCTGTCTCTGTTCATCTCTCTCTGCCCATCCATGTATGCACATGTATATATGTATGTATGTATGTATCTACCTGCCTACTCATATCTCTATGTCTTTCTCTCTTTCCCTATCCTTTCTCCTATCTCCCCTTCTTGCTTATTCTACTTTCTCAGTGGCCTGACAGAGTCACATCAGAAAAGTTTCAGAGGAAAAAAATTTTCAACTCAGTGTTTTCTTTGTCAAACAAAGGATTAGACCACTCCTGTAACCTTGCCTCACTTTCCTGCTCCTTCCCATTATTGCCTAGTGCCCTGCCCCAGCCCCTTAGTCCTCTGTCAGCAGGGCCACGAATGGCTTTGTGAACTCTGAGAACTCTCTGTGATCCCTGCTATTTATTCTATCTCTGTAACTCTCTGGGATGCCACCAAGGACAGAATACATGGGAGGTAGTAAGGGTTGTCTCTGGAGGGCTTACGAAATCGTCAGGCATAAAAGGAAGACTCTAGGCAAAAATCACCCACATCTTCTACTCAATGAGGCTTGTTATCATGTTCAAAGAACAAAGAGAGCCCTGTTTCATTTACTACCATGTCTTCAGTTTGATTAAAAAAAAAACAAAAAAAAAAAACATGCTGTTTTTTAGGCTGTTGGTCAAGGTTGTTACAGAAAAGGAGGTGCCACAGTTCAGCAACCTCTAATGTGAAAGTGAATGATTTTCCGATGTTCCCTTGTCATGAACAACACTCCTTCCTGACTCCCAGTAGCACACCATACCACAGACTGCTCACACTTTCCACTTTAGCCTCCTAGTGACCTGTGACCACATCCATCAGCGGCAGAAGCCAGGCCTTGTGACCCACAGCCTCAGCGTGCATGCAAGCAGGCCCTGCCACCCCTGCCAGCATGAGGCTGAGGTCAGGACCCTCACCCTGACCTCCCTGCACAGGGACAGATCTGGACCTGCCCTACGTTTACCATTTGCTCCTGGCAGATTACCTTGGGGCACACATGCCTTTCCCATAGCCTAAGCTCCACTCTTTCTGCAGGACCTGCCACCTCCAAGTGAGCTCACATTTTGCTCACATCATGAGCTCAGCTCCTCTTCAATGCTCACCTCCTTTTTCCCATCTTTCAAGCCCAGGTCAGACACCCACACCTCCATGAAGACTTGCTTACTTTGCACCAGCTGCAAATTCTCTCTCCTCCTTTCCTGTGGTCTTTTTTGCTATGGACACCTGATCTGACAAATGACATACAAACACTCAACCTCAGTTTTGTTATTTATAAAACAGGGCACATAGTACATGGCAAAAGGTTGGGCAATCAATAAGTCTTAGTTCATTTATTCATATGTCCCACATTCTGTTTTCAATATGGTTATCTGTAAAGACTCATATAGCTTATTTGGAATACATAAACTTCCAAAGAGCAGACATTATCTTTGTAAATTGTCGAGTGTAGTTCTTCGTATATAGCTTCCTTATAGTATGTATATTAAATGTATAAAGTTAACTGCCTCAGTTCTTTCATCTATAAAGTGGGAATGAAAATAGCTTACATATTTCAAAGCACCAGTATTAGAATAAATTAAACCATTACATGTAGAAATATTTTGAAAAATAAAAAGACCAAATGCTAGGCAAGTAGGAGCTGCTATTCGATAAACTATTACACCATGAGGGTGGACATGAGTGAAAAAATGTTACCTAATTTATCCAGTAGAGTGCAATAACACACACATGAATATTCAGATACTTTGTAAGATTCTAAAACCATTAATTGAAAAGTGAGAAAGCTCTGGTATTGAGCAAACAAAGTAACACAACTTTTTTGAGTTTATCTGTTTCTTAAATCTCTTTTACTGTTATGTCTCTGCAGTTTATATGTGTAGGAAAGACCTTTGACTCCCTTTGGTATTTCCAATGTAGTTCAGTGGCCTGATGTTCTAATTTCTCTATTCAAATTTCCATTTGCCCATTTGCCCAGGGTGAGGAATGAGTCCAGCCTAGCCAGTGAGGAAAAAAACAAGCAAACACGCTGTTTCACTGGTTTTATTACCTCAATCCTGCTCAAAAACATTTCTACAGGGCTAGTGAGCACTTGGTCCTGATGTGAAAGCATCCTGGAAGGTTTTCCATGCTGGGGGAGGGACCAGAGAAAGACGTAGGAGAACAATGCCAACCATTGTTTCCTCAGCCTGCTTTGGCTCCCTTTAGTCTGCTCTGTTAAGACACTGAACCCATTGAGTAAGCCATTGACATTTTCTTAGGATGGGTTAAGTCTCTCAGAGATAAGGGAATGGTAGAGGGTGGTGGATGAATGAGCACAGGCTGCCAAGTGTACCCACTGCACACGCTTCTACTCTCCACTCTGAACTCATTAAGTTTCAAACAGAAAAATGGCTTGAAGAGGTATGTGCGTACGTGGTGTTGGCCTCTGAGAAGCTGAAAATTTAATATGAGACTGTCAAATATGACTTAAACAAACAGCATCTGAATAATACATTGAGTATTCCTTCTGTGTGTCAGGCATTGGGCTAAGGAGTGACGTGATACAAAGATGAGATGTGATTCTTACCTTCCGGGAAGTCACAGTCTAGACCAGAGATGGAGGACCCACGTGAATGCAACCAAAAATACGTAGCTGCCAATGCAATCATAGCAGAAATAATTGTAGTCAGCTATGTTATAATACGTGTTTTCAAAAACATGGATTTGTTACAAGGCTTGTTATATTAGGAAATGATCAAAGAAGAGCATGAATTTTGCATCTTGATTATGTGCAATTTCAGCTGCAAGAAACACTATGTAAAGGCAGAAAACTGTACCAAGAGAACTGAGCAGTGTAGGAATATTCAAACACACACACAAGCACACAACTATACTTGTATCCACTCCCAGACATGTATCCACTCCCTCCGTTCACTGAGAGGGTTCTGAGCCTCACACATCATCCTCTGCAGTTACAGCTTTTCCTCAGATGTCAAACAACCCTCCTTCCCTATCTCACCAGAACTCACAAGTTGAACCCTCATGATACTCACTTCCGTAAGCAAACTGCAGGTCTTTTTCAAGGTCAAGTGCCCTGTGTTTTATTGTATTTACGTTTGTTTTTTTTTAAGATTATTTTTATTGTTTTTGACAGAGAGAGATACAGAGACAGAGACAGAAAGAAGGGGGAGGGCCCAGAACAGTCTCCATAGTTGTACATCATTGGTTTTTCCACATAGTTTCATTCCACAGGTGGGCGGGGCTGCACAGGGCAGGAACTGGGCCTGGGTCTCACCCTGGTGAGAACTGAACAGGGGGCACTCCCCAGTTCAGCATATGGGTCCACACGGGCCAGGGCCAGGACTCAATCCTAGGTCCCTGGGGCTGCAAAGTGAGCACTTAACCCACTGAGCCATCGCGGCTTCCCCATATTTACGTATTTTTTAACTGTTTTACGTGTAAAATGGTGCTGCTGTTTTCATTTCATTTCTGTCTTTTTATGTCAATGTGTCACTTAAGAACGTTTTTGCATGTTGTGTCCCTAATGTCATTTTCCCCATTGAGTCCTGTGGTTTTTATTCCTTGATTTTTGGATAGCACAGTGATTTTTAGGAGCACATATATAGTGTTATTGCAGAACCGACTGCACAGAAAGTCCTTGAGTGCATAAAACAAGGAGGGCTTGTCCTGGGGGAGGGAAGATGAGGCCCAGGAATGGCCTCTCCAGAGACGAACATGGAGAATCATAAGCGATATGGAACAGTATGAGTATTTTTTTCCTTTATTTTTTTAAACTTGCCTCATTATAAGGCCAACAACAAACAAACAACAGAACTTAGAATGGTGTGTAAAAATTCATATAATACAGCAAGTCAAAATACATGAAGTATAACTTCTAAAAATTAGGCAGAGAGAATAAAAAGAGGTAAGCTTAAAAAAAGGCACACCTTAGGTTTCATCCAAAAATCTAAAGATGAACCACACTTTTGTCTCTAAGCTTCCCAGCCATCAATGTCTAGCTTCCTACTGGTCTGATTTGATCCAGAGAGAATTTTACAAAGTCTATGCTGGATCATATAATACAGTACTGACTAGTCACATGCACCTATGACACCTGAAATGTAGTTAGTCCAAACCATGGGACACTAAATTTAAAATGCACACTACATTTCAAGGGCCAGTATGCACACAACTAATAATGTAAAAATATCATTAACAATTTATAATGATCGTATGTTAAAATAATAATATTTTGTAAGTGATTACATAAAATACATTACTGAAATATATTTTACTCATTTGTTTTTTTCCTCCCAATATGGCTACTAGAAAACTTTACCTTACATACCTCAGACCTATGGCTCTCATTAAATTTGTTTTAGACATCCCTGATCCTGGGAAATGTATAGGCTACACTTTATAGGGGATCCTCTGTAAAGGCCTATGTCTGAAAACGTTGAGTTCAAATGATGCTTCTTTTTTTTTAATTAAAAAAATTTTTTTTCCAATTTTTTACTGTTTTTGACAGAGAGAGAGATACAGAGACAGAGAGAGAACTGAACTGGGGGCACTCCCTAGTTCAGCATATGGGTCCACACTGGTGGGCCGGGGCTAGGATTCGATCCCCCAGCGCTGCAAAGTGAGCGCCTAACCCACTGAGCCATCCCGGCTTCCCCACAAATGATGCTTCTTGACAAATGTTTGTGGTGAGAACTTCTATGTGCCTGGTGAGGGAAGGCCAGTTATTTTAGCAATTAGCTAAAATAAGAGTAACATTAATGTGCTCTTGGGAAAAGCAAGAAGCCTGATTAGTTCATGAGCCAAATACGAAACTACACTGCTGTCTCGCTGGGAGTGAAACCCGGGTAAGAACAAGGATTAATCTGCATGAGATGGAATGCTGGCTGTCTCTCCTTAGATATATGCTTATGTCTGCCTGAGTTTGTGTGTGTGCGTGCCCCTGTGTGTGTCCATCTATCTAGCCCCATGATGTATGTGTGTAGCCAGTTATGTGTTCTTATATGTGTGTGTGTATCTGTGTGTGAATACATGACAATGTGCCTGTGTGCATGTCTGTGTGCACTGCTGGTATGCCCATGTGTAAAGATGTTTGTGTGTTATATACCTATGTGTGTGCCTATGTGCACACTGTGTACATAGCTGTTACTTCTATGTGTGAGTTATATGTGTTCCCATGTGTATCTTACATGTTTTCCCCCAGGTACATGAATATTCTTGTGTATATGGATGTGAACACAGTATATGTCTATGTAGGGTGTGTGCTCATGTGATTGTGTGTGTGTGTTTTTGTGAATATATGTGTGCCTTTGTGCATATGTGTATATATTACTGGACATGGTATAGATGAGGAAGTTGGGTGGCAGGGAGAACTAAATATGGAAAAATATACTCAGAGCCTAGCCCACAGGATAAAAATTGTATTTATTTATTTATTTATTTTCTCTCTACTTTTTTAAAGAGATGTATTTATTTATTTATTTTTAATTGTTACATTTACTAGGGTGACATTGATTGATATCAATTACATTGTTTCCATGTGTACAATTCTACATTACATTGTCTATACATTGCATTATGTGCTCACCACCCAGAATCAGCTCATTTTCCATCACCGTGTGTTTGATTTTCCCTCCCTACACCCCCACCACCAGCCCTCCCAACCATCTCCCTCCTAACCCCCAGGTAACCACTAAACTATTGACTGCATCTATGAGTTTGTTTGTTTTTCGTTACTTTCAGTTTTATACTCCACCTATAAATTAGGTCATATGTTTCTTAATTCTTTCAGTCTGACTTATTTTGCTTAATAAGATGTTTTCAAGGTCTGTCCATGTAGTCACAAATTGCTGTATTTCATCTTTTCTTATTGCTGAGTAGTATTCCATTGCATAAATGTACCACAACTTCTTTATCCAGTCTTCCATCAGAGGACACTGGTTAATTCCACTACTTGACCACAGTGAACAGTGATTCGATGAACATTGGGGTACATGTATCTTTGCAGATTAAGGTTTTCAGGTTTTTGGGGTAGATACCCAGGAGAGGGATTGCTGGGTCATGTGGCAATTCCATTCCTAGTTTTTTGAGGAATCTCCACACTGCCTTCCACAGTGCTTGTACCAATTTACATTCCCACCAGCAGTGTATGAGGGTTCCCTTTTGTCCACAGCCTTTCCAGCACTTATTATTCCTTGTCTTGTTGATTATAGCCATTCTAACAGGTGTGAGGTGGTATCTCATTGTGGTTTTAATTTGCATTTTCCTAATTGCTAGTGATGTTGAGCATTTATTCATGTATCTGTTGGTTGTTTGCATGTCTTCAGGAGAGAAGTGCCTGTTTAGGTCTTCTGCCCATTTTTAATTGGATAGTTTGTTTGTTTTTTTTGTTGTTGAGTTGTATGAGTTCTTTATATATTTTAAATATTAGCCCCTTATTAGAGGCATTATTTGCAAATATTTTCTCCCATTCGGTTGGTGTCCTTTTTACTTTGTTGATGGTGTCCTTTGCTGTGTAGAAGCTTTTTAGTTTGATATTGTGCCATCCATTTATTTTTGCTTTCACTTCCCTTGCCTTTGGGGTCAAGTTCATAAAGTGCTCTCTGAGCCCAAGGTCAATAAGTTTAGTGCCAATGCCTTCTTCTATGCACTTGATTGTTTCAGACCTTATGTGGAGCTCCTTAATCCACTTTGAGTTAATTTTGTTATATGGTGACAGTCCACAGTCCAGATTCACTCTTTTGCATGTGGTTTTCCAATTTTCCCAGCACCACTTACCGAAGAGACTTTCTTTTTCCTATCATATATTTTTCGCTCTTTTGTCGAAGATTGTCTGTCCATATATTTGTGGATTTATTTCTGGGTTTTTGATATTGTTCCGTTGGTCTGTATGTCTGTTTCTCTGCCAATACCAAGCTGTTTTGATTATTGATGCTTGAAGTATAGACTGAAGTCAGGGAGCATGATGTCTCCAGCCTTACTTATTTATTTATTTTTGAGGATTGCTTTGGCAATTTGGGACCTTTTGTGGTTAAATATGAATCTGGTAAAAAAAAATTTTTATCTATTTCTCAAAAGAATGTGGGATTTTGATGGGAATTGTATTAAATCTGTACATTGCTTTAGGTAATTTGGCCATTTTAACTATGTTGATTTTTCCAATCCATGAACATGGAATATCCTTCCATTTCTTTGTATCTTCTTCAATTTCTTTTAATAGTGTCTTATAGTTTTCCACATACAAGTCCTTCACATTCTTTGTTAGTTTATTCCTAAATATTTATTTTTGTTTTGATTGCAAATGGTATCATTTTCCTCATTTCTTTTTCTGAAGTTTTGTTTTTGTATATGGAAATGCTGTGTAATATTTTTGTATATTGATTTTGTATCTTGCAACTTTACTGTATTCATTTATTATTTCTAACAGTTTTCTGGTGGAGTCTTTAGGGTTTTCTATATAAAGGATCATGTCTTCTGCAAAAAGTGACAGTTTAACTTCTTCATTTCCAATTTGGATGCCTTTTATTTCTTTTTCCTGCCTAATGGCTCTGGCTAGAACTTCCAGCACTATGTTGAATAACAGTGGTGGCAGGGAACATCCCTGTCTCGTTCCTGACTTTAGAGGAAAAGGTTTCAGTTTTTCCCTGTTCAGTATGACATTCACTGAGGGTTTGTCATATATGGCCTTTATTATGTTGAGGTATTTTTCTTCTATACCCATTTTATTAAGAGTTTTGATCATAAATGGATATTGTATCTTGTCGAATGCTTTTTCTGCATCAATTGATATAATCATATGGTTTTAATCTTTAATTTTGCTTACATGGTGTATCACATTGATCGATTTACATATGTTGAAACACCCTCGTGCCCCGTGGATGAATCCCACTTGATCGTGATGTATAAACTTCTTAATGCATTGTTGTATTGAATTTGCTAGTATTTTGCTTAGGATTTTTGCATAGGTGTTTATCAGAGATATTGGTCTATAGTTTTCTTTTTTTTGCAATGTCCTTGCCAGGCTTTGGTATTAGGGTAATGTTGGCCTCATAGAATGAGTTGGAAAGTATTGCCTCTTCTTCGATTTTTTGGAAAAGTTTGAGAAGGATAGGTGTTAGTTATTCTTTGAATGCCTGATAAAACTCGTTAGTGAGACCATCTGGTCCTGGACTCTTGCTTTTGGGAAGGTTTCAGATAATTGTTTCCATTTTCTTACTGTTATTGGTTTGTTTAGGTTATCCAGTTCTTCTTGATTCAGTCTAGGTAGACTATATGTTTTAAAAACTTGTCCATTTCTTCTAGGTTGCAAAATTTGGTGGCATATAATTCTTTGTAGTATTTTTGTATGATCCTTTGTGTTTCTGTAGTATCAGATGTGATTTCCCCTCTTTCATTTCTAATTCAGATTATTTGTGTGTTTTCTCTTTTTCCCATGGTGAGCATAGCCAGAGGTTTGTCAATTTAATTAATTTTTTCAAAGAACCAGCTCTTTGTTGCATTAATTTTTTCCTATTGTTTTTTTTTTTTAATCTTCTATTTTATTTAGTTCTGCATTAACTTTTATGATTTCCTTCCTTCCTCTGGCTTTGAGTATTTTTGTTCTTTTTTTCCTAGTTCTTAAAGATGTGATATTATGTTGTTTACTTGTGATTTTTCTTGTTTCTTGAGGAAGGCCTGTAGTGATTTAATTATTTCTCTTATTACTGCTTTTGCTGTATCCCAGTAATTTTGGTATGTTGTGTTTTCATTGTCACTTGTTTCTATGTAATCTTTAATCTCTTCTTTTATTTCTTCTTTGATCCAGTCATTTTTTAATAACATTTTTTTTAATCTCCATGTTTATGTGTTTTTTTCTGCTTTCTTTTTGTAATTGATCTCCAATTTCAAAGCTTTGTGATCAGAGAATACACCTGGTATGATTTTGATCTTCTTAAACTTGCTGAGACTAACTTTGTGTCCCAGCATGTGGTCTATCTTTGAAAACATTCCATGTGCACCAGAAAAGAATGTATAGTCCTGTGTTTTAGGATGAAGTATCCTGTAAATGCCATTTATGTCCAGTTGCTGTAATGTATCATTTATAGCTGATATTTATTTATTTTCTGTTTGAATGATCTGTGCATGGCAGTCAATGGAGTGTTTAAGTCCCCTAGTATAATTGTGTTTGTGTCAGTTTCTCCTTTTAGATCTGTTAGTAGTTGCTTTGTAAATTTGGGTGCTTCTTGTGGGGGCATATATATTAATAAGTGTAATATCTTTTTGTTGTATTGTCCCTTTTAACATTATGAAATATCCACCTTTGCCTCTTATTATATTTTTGATCCTGAAGTCTGCTTTGTCAGATATAAGTATGACTATACCTGCTTTCCTCTGGGTGCCATTTGCTTGGAGTATTTTTTCTGCCCTTTTACTTTGAGTCTGTGTTTGTCCTTGTGGCTGAGGTGTAACTCTTGTAGACAGCATAAGGTTGGTTTTGTTCTTTAATACAGTTTGCTACTCTGTCTTTTTATCAGGGGTTCAGTCCATTTACACTTAGGGTGATGATTGATATATGAGGATTTCCTATAGCCATTTTATCTTTTGTTTTCTGGTAGCTTTTATTTTTATTTATTTATTTATTTATTTATTTTTATTGCTTCTTTACTTTTTTCTTCCCATTGATTATTTTAGTTTGATGGTGTTTAGGATTTTTTGGTGTGTTTTCTCTTCTTTTATTGTCATGTGTCTCAGTTCTAAGTTCTTTTTCAGTGGTTACCATGAACTTTATATAAAAGAAAATTTTATATATGCATTGGTTCCTTTTCTTACGGATGTTTCTTATCTCCATTCTTTTCAGAAACTTAAGTCTTTACTTCCTCCCCTTTTTATATTTTTGTTATTCCAGTTTATCCTTATTTACTTTTACTTTTTGTTTCAGGTCCAATCGCCTCCTTCAGTAATTCTTGAAATGCTGGCCTTGTGCTGGAGAATTCCTTCAGTTTTTGTAGGTCTGAAAATGTCTTTATTCCTCCTTCATATATATCTAACGGATAACTTTGCTGGGTACAGGATTGTTGGCTGGTAATTTTTCTCCTTTAATATTTTGAATACTTTGTTCATTCTCTTCTGGCTTGTAAAGTGTCTGTTGAGAAATCTGATGAGAGTCTGATGGGCTTTCCTTTAAAAGTTATGGTGTTCTTTTTTCTGGCTGCCTTGAGGATTCTTTCTTTGTCTTTGACCTTTGATATCTTCAGTATAATGTACCTTGGGGAGGGTTTATTAGGATTTAAGTAGCTGGGGGTCCTGTTTCCTTCTTGAATTTGAGGTTCCAGTTCTTGCCATAGATTTGAGAAGTTCTCATGTATTATTTGTCTGAGTAAATTCTCTGTGCCCATCTGGAATACCTATAATTCTATATTATTTTTTCTAATGAGTCAGATAGTTCTTGCAGATATCTTTCATTTCTTTTAGCTCTTAGGTCTCTCTCTTCTTCCTTCTATGACATTTCCAATTTTTTTTCTTCAATTTCACTAATTCTTTTTTTTATCTAGTCAGCTCTGCTTCCTATGCTAGTTATTTTATTTTTCATTTCTTTCATTGTGTTGTTTATCTCCAGAATTTCTATTTGTATCTTTTTCATAGACTCCATTTCCTTTCTGAGATACTTAGCTCCTTCTGTGTACTTTGCCAGCTTTCTTTGATCTCTTTGAGTGTTTTTATAATTTCAGCCTTAAATTCTCTGTTATTTAGCTCATACAATTCCATATCTTCAAGTTCCTTTTCTGGAGATTTTTCTCTTTCTTTCTGAGCTCCTTTGTTCAAAGGCATATTCATTGCTGTTGGAACATTTTGTTTTCTGGACATGAGGACTTTTCCTCTTGGTAGATGTGTAATTATCTTTCTTTTACTTCCTAGCTGGTGTTAGTGTCTTATAATATGTTCTCTTATTTATTTAGTTTTCTCACAGTGGGAGACATCCTAGAAGGTGTGCTTCTCTTTGACTCCATCACCCTGGTCTTTGTATGCCTCCTCTCTGGGAACGTATGGTGGGCAATGATGTTCTATGCCTCTGAGATCCCACTGCTGTCAGAAGCTGCCACACCTAGATCCCTCAGCTGGCTTCAGTGGGACAGGTGGGGGCTGCGCTTGTTGGGAAAGGCACATGTCTCTTTGCGTCTCAGAGTAATGGTTGCTTCCACTGAAGGCAGGCCATGGCAAGGCCTGTGGTGTGAGCCCTGGGAGATAGCAAAGGGAAGCAGCCAGGCTCTGTGTCCAATACCATGCAGTGCTCTGGTTGGGTCCTCACCTCAATGAGGGCCACTCTGCGCCTCAGCTACCAACAAACTCCAGTGTCGGCACTCCAGCCACTGGAACACCTGCCTGAAGTCCAGTTGCCAGCCTCATGCTCCGGGGGCCCCCAGCTCCAGCTACTGGACTCAAGCGCAGGCATCTGGATCTTCACTCCGGTCACCCGCACCCATCTCTGGCTGCTGGTGGTGCCTTGCTCCAGCCTCCTGCTCCATGCTCGGGCCTCCCACCCTGTGCCCCAGCCTCCCACCCCGCTCTGGCCTCCGGCCCCACACTTCAGTAGCCTTCCCCGCACCCCGGCTGCTCCCCCCACACCCCTACTGGGGCTTCTTGCCACCATCAGCAGCTCCCACTGTCTCCATCCACCCCGCGCTCTGGCGTCGAAGCCTCCACCTCTGTTTGTTCCAGGCCTCCAACCCGCCCAGAGTCGTTCTGCTCCTGGACCTGCGGCCCCGCGCTCCCACCTCCGTCAGTCTCTCCTCTGCTGGACTCGGGGCAGCCTCTGGGTCGGTTACCGGGTGGGTCTCTGGGTCATGCGCCATGTCGGGTCACCACACGGCTCCCTTTCTTCCTCTCTCACTCACCTCTGTTTCTCTGGCTTTAGGTATTTTCTTGTGCTGAGTGGGTCTCTCAGCCAAGGCTATTTGTTGCTTAGGGATTCTCTGGTTGGATTTTAGTTGTTTAAATTGTTGTCTTTCCAGGAAAGATTTCAAGAGCTTCACTCACACCGCCATCCTGTTGACGTCCTTGGATAAAGGATTTTATACCTCAGTCTCAGAACTCATTCTGTAGATATTGACAGGTTTCAAACAAGAAAACCCAATGGATAGATTTGCATTTTTAAAGAGATATTAGCTGCATTAATAAATCAACAACTAGACAGGAATGCTTAAGGGAGGAAATATCTATACGTTTTGATAATTTCTTAAAATTAGAAAACATAATATTTAAAGCTGACATTCTTATATACTCTACTATAGAATGCTTATCTTTTTGCCATAGGACATGACATGAAACGTGGAACTATCTATTAGCAGGTCAGTCTCAGAACAGGGTGGTTTAACACATCATGTACTTAGTCATGAAATTTAGGAAGCATTCATTTCTTACTCCCTCAATAGAAGCTCGTTGGAGAAGAGCCTTATGTTTCTTCTTCCTCTTTGACTGAAAAGTAAATAAGACTTACATGTGGTTAAGAGCCTTGTCCTCAGATTGCTAGAGTCAGAGCTAAAAGTGAAACTCAGAGCTCAGAGCAGAGGTTGTGATTCAGAAATCTACCTGCTTCTCTATTGTTAATACATGTGAAGACATGAGTGATGACTGTTTTGGGGCCTCTGTCAATCACTTTTACCTCTGACCCACTCCCTTCTTAATCTCCTAAATCTGGCCCATTTACACAAACACAAAGGGGTTAGGTCACCATTTGTGTATTCAGGGTATCTACCTTTTTGAAAGGTTAACATCAAAGGACATATTTTTCCTGCCCCTGGTCTTGGAGAGTGACTAATTTTAACTGTTCCACTCTTCCATAATAATGGGTTCTGTTACATCAGTGGGAGACAAAAAAGCTAAAGAGAGAGGTTAAGTAAATGCTCAGGAATGCTAATCAACCCTCTAATTGTCATGTCCTTACCTGGCTGTACCTTGGAATGTTACTCAGGGTTTATAGAATATAAATGACAGAAAGTCCCAGTCTTCACAAACTTAGATTTAAGAGAATCCATTTAAGTGTTAAATATGCTACCAAATATTTTAACTATAAAGATGAAAATAAGCAATGTAAACTATTTGACAAAAATATACATGGAATATTGAATGAAGCCAAGTAGATAGAACCCTAGGCTGAGAAATATAGATGATAGAAAGCTCTGGAGCGTTCAACCTCATGACATACACAGGCACACAAGCCAAAATAGAGAAGTATCTCTCTCATGAAGACATACAAAGGGCCAACAGATATATAAAAAATGCTCATCACTACTAGCACAATGAGATACCACCTCACATCTGTTAGAATAGCTATAATCAACAAGACAAGGAATAACAAGTGCTGGAGAGGCTGTGGACAAAAAGGAACCCTCATACACTGCTGGTGGGAATGTGAACTGGTACAACCACTATGGAAGGCTGTATGGAGATTCCTCAAAAAATTAGGAATGGAATTACCATATGATCCCAGCCATCCCTCTACTGGGCATCTACCCAAAAAACCTGAAGAAAGCCCTTAATCCACAAAGATGTATGCACCCCAATGTTCATCGCAGCACTGTTCACGGTGGCCAAGTCATGGAAACAACCAAAGTGTCCTTTGATAGATGGCTGGATAAAGAAGTTGTGGTACATTTATACAATGGAATACTACTCAGCGATAAGAAAAGATGAAATACAGTCATTTGTGACAACATGGATGGACCTTGAAACCATCTTATTAAGTAAAATAAGTCAGATTAAAAGAAGCAAGAAACATATGACCTCATTTATAGGTGGAACGTAAAACTAAAAGTAACAAATAAACAAAAACTATGGACATGCTCAACAGTTTGGTGGTTACCTGAGGGTGAGGGGGAAGGAGAGAGAGGGAGTACTGGAGGGGGAAGTTGGGAGTGGGCAGCAGATATGTAAGTGGTGATGGAAGGAGAGCTGATTCTGGGTGGTGCGCACATAACACAATGCATAGATGATGTGATATAGAGTTGTACACCTGGAAACTGTGTTGGCAAGCAATGTCACCCCAATAAATTTAACAATAAAAAAATTAAAAAAAATTAAAATAACATAAAATAGAGAAGTATCACACTAGATGAGTCCCAGGCAGCTCGTGTATACCCCAAGTTTAAAGTTTCAGCAGTGGAAATGGAGTAGTAGAAATGGTGAGTGAGAGACATAGGGGGTGGCAGGAGGTGTGAAAGGGTGTTAAGTGAGTAAGTTAATTTCATTTTAGTTCTGTTACTCCAACATCTATATTATCAGCAGAATGACACTGGGGGTAAAGTAAGAAGTTGTAATATATTACAGACAAGAGGCAGTCATAGCTTCCCAGTCAATAGCTCTGGTCAGGAAGACATAATAAATGTTAGAGATAAGGTGAAACTTCATTATAAGTGACTGGATGTGGGAGAGAAAACAGAAAGAGACAAGGATTGACTCAGATTTTCACAGCTTAGATGACCGGATAGAGGGTGGGCTACCTGAAGTAGAGCACACAAAGGTAGGGCCAGAACACAAAGATAGAGGAGTTCTGTTTTAAATATTTTGCATTTATAGTACTTTGGAACTCCTGCTGGAGACATGTCCAGCAAGCCATTGGATGTATACTTCTATAGCATGAGACACAGGTCTGAACCACCTACACAGACTAATGAGGCATCAGCACACTGAAAAAGAAATTATGAATGGGTTCATTTCCATGGCTGAGACGAACCATTGAAACATATCAATTAAGAAGAGCCATGGCTGAAACCCAGCCCAAGTCTGGAATCTCTACATTCTAGACACAGGTAGAAAGAAAGGAGTCCATGAAAGAGACAAAAGGGAAAATAAATAATAATAATAATAATAATAATAATAATAATAATAAAGGGGGAAGAACAATTAGAGAAGAACAAGTGCCATGGAGGCTAATGGATTAGGACCACAGAGGACTTGAGGAAGCTCTTGTAGTCAATACTTCTGAGCTCAGTTCTGAGTTCCCAGGACAAATCCTAAAGAAGACACGGAAGGGCACAGCTGAGAGACCAGCACTACAAGATGTGAACCCCCAAAGGATGCTCACTACAAGCTTACAAATCTCTCTTTTAAAGTGACTAGATTTTAACATTGGTAAAGCGGAACACCATTGACCAGGAGGGAGGGGGTTCTTGATTAAAAATTTGGTCTATCTCCCATCGTTCCCTAGCCTGTCGTGCATTCTTTCCAAAAATAGGGACTTTTTAAAAACGCCGCGGGACGTGGGACAAATTGTTAAAAATCGGGACTGTCCCGCCAAAAGCGGGATGTCTGGTCACCTTACTCTTTCTAGAGCATCAACGTAACCCAATGCTTTGTGCCAAACAAGGGCTTGACAGTAAGTTAATCAAAACAAAGTGATTTCTATAACAAATCAAATGACCAAACTGAGTGCTATCCAATTAAAAACCATAATAACCATAGGTAATGTTTATGCTCAACTTTCCATAATGTTCTTTTATACTCATAATCTCATTCAAACCTCATAGCCACCTACCTATGCCTTAGATACGAAGAACTTGAAATTGAAGACTTGCCTAAGGTCATACTGGTAACCCATGGCAGAGAAAGGACTTGAACTTTGGTCTTTCGCAGCTATATCCACTGAGACATGTTTCATTAGTGAGTTCTTTGTATCAGGCACAGTACACAACAGAAACCTGGGGCTTTACAAGATGCAGATTCCAAATAGGCTTTCACTCGGGGTTTGTGGCATGAGGTGATGTAGCTAATGTGACATCAACTATAGAACATAAGAGCTTCCACTGAGTTGTCGCGAATTTGCTTCCCTTTGCAAAGTGCTGCTGCTCCCATAGTTGTCTATCCACCAATTATATTCCTTTTTTCCTCACTAACAGAGCCTCACTTTCATTTGGAATGGTGATGTGTTCATCACCAAAACTCACTTCCTCAGTTTCCCCAGGCAAGCAGTGGCCATGTCACTCAGCCTGGGGACAGAACTGGTGGGCCCGCTCTCAGTGCTCTATTAGCTCTTTACCCTTCTTTCTTAGAACGTAAATATAATCACTGGAGGTACAGCCATCATTTTTGGAACATGAGGACTAAAGCCATAGGCTGAGGATGGCGAAACAGGAAGACAGAAGGAGACTGGTCTCTGATGCCACAGTTGAGCCGTTATATCAGCCATGAATCGCCCACCGACATTCTTTTCATTAAGTGTGAAAAAGTTCTTAGTCTTTCAGTTCTCTTCATTGTTAAATGTAACCCAGCTGATGCAAAGAGCATCCATGCCACTGTTTCAGTTTCACCACCCAGCCGACTCAGTCACTGATGTTTGTTTCTTTCAGTATCTGAGTTTGTACCTCATAGTTCAGAGCCACAGGAGGAGTCATTTCTTCACTCAAGAGAACATGTTGGCAGCCTCTGTTTAGGGAAGATCTTTTTAAACCAAACAGTTGAACTCCTTTCAAAATAAAATAGAGATAAGCAAAATGGCAGAATACTTTATAATCTAACAGAAATCATTTACTTCCATAGAAGAGTGATGAAGAGCATAGTGGGGTTTTGAACTTACACATATCGTGGCACGCATTTCACCTGTTACGTGCTGGCTGTTTTACCTTGCACAAGTTATTTAACTTCTCTGAGCCCTGATTCACTGATCTGCAAACTGATAATTATACCAATTTTGTAAGATTGTTATAGGGATCAAATGAAAAAATATCTGTAGAGTGCCTTGTATAGTGTTTGGTACAATCAACATCACCTTCAATAATGGCAGACATGAAGATTTAAGGAAGATTATCCATGTTCCTTTCAACACAGGCCACATTGTATAAAATATGTCATTCCTCATTTGCTCTTCCTAGGTCTCAGGATGGGAATAGGTTGTGATGGCCCATTCTCAGTCTCATCTCAGCCTCCTTGGGACCGAGAGAAGCTGACAATGGCAAAGTGTCACAAGGTAAAGTCTGAGACATGAATTGAAAAGAAAACTTTAAGATAGTGGCTTTCTTAGCAACTATTAGAGAGGCATCTGAGAGAAGTGGGAGTGATTTTGAGAACCCAGGTCACATTTGAGTTAAAGTGATGGCCACTGTTGCATGATTTTCCCAGAGCTGAGAAGAGTACCAGAAAGCTCCTACACTCTGTCAACACAAGAAAAGCAAACCGAACTCCTCAGTGGAGGCCAAAGATCTAGGACCTGGGGCACCTCCCACTCCCTCTCTTCCTGTTGGCTCTCAAAAGAGTGAGGATTAATGTCTCTCTTGCCAAGATGCCAAGATGCCAAGCTATTGTATGGTACCTTTGGAACTTTCTTGTGCAACATGAAGATAAAAAAGATAATCATCTTTATTTATAAACCTAAGTAAGTATACTCTTCTCTAACCAGGGTTCTTAACTCTTTTGAAGTCTCAGACCTCTTTGAACATCAGATGAAAGTTATAATCCCTTTTTACAAAAATGTGTGTAGATACTCACTAAATTTTGCTTATCATTTTAGAGTTTTCAGACACCCACCTCACCTACCTCACTCCTCACACACACACACACACACACACACACAACCCCCCACCCCCCCACACACACTTCCACACCACACACCCCACCCGGAAGTCAATCTGTGTGCCTGCTATAGGTTCACAGGCTTAGGTAAATATTTTCTAAATGAATTATTTTTCTTCTTCCTTTATATTAACTGTCATTGATCACAGTCCCAGCATTTTGTATATTATTTTTAATGGGTTTGCAGTATAAGATAACAGTGAAATACTCGTTGCCTTCCACAAAGGTCTGGCTTCCCAGACTTCAGAATTGTGGTGAAACAAATCTTGTTTTGGGTTTGTTTCTCAGGGGCTAAGAGTTGCTTTCATTTTTGTCTGTTTATTTGATTGGTTTTTCTTGTTCGAATTTTTTTTTTTTTCCTTGTGATTTGTAGTTCTTGGCAACAGGCTTTACTGGCAGACGTAGGTAAAGCTGTCTGGGCTTGTATTTTTAAGATGGTGGCAGATTATTCTAGACATTTACTGTTGGGGCAGTTTTTCAATAGGTAAGGGGTGACTGCTGTCTCCTGCCCTTGTCTGGTGTCCGGACAACCCATGTCAATAGCTGCCTCAATGAACTAGGATGCTGTTCACACGTTGCTGCTTTTCATATTATGTCCTATTGTTCAAGGTAATCTAAATGCCAAATTCCTATATCTAAAGACAATTGTAAAAATAAGGGATCATGAAAAACCTTGAACTTTTATGCCCAGCCCCTACCAGAATGCAGTGTGTTTGAACCTAATCAAATCACTACAATGTTAGCCCCTGATAAAATTGATTGTTGATTGTTGTTTGCTACATGCCATGCATCTTCCTAAGCAATTAAAATGAATTGCCTCATTTAATCTTCACAGCCACCCTATTATTATCCACACATTACAGCTGAGGAAACTGAGGAGCAGTTACAGAATGAAAAAAAAAAAAAAGGAAAAAAGATAGAAAAGATAAAAGAAAAGGAAAAGAGAGGAAGAAAGACTTGCCTACTTCCCTTACATTAGTAAATTCAGTCCTCACAATAAGAAGCATGTATTGTAAGGAAACTGAAACTCCCACAAACTGACATAGATAGACTATTGGAGAGTTCAGTAACATAATAAGCCCTTACCCTATTTTAAGGGACAAACCATAGGTCACATAATTACTGCACTAGGACTGGAATTCAGGGCTGCTGGCAGCTTTCCACTCTACCACTTTTGACCCTCTAATGCAACCAGGTTTCCCAGAACATATGTAATAATGTGCTTTACTATTACTGAAAAATGTGGAAAAGTCAAAAGATTATGCTACTTTTAATTATCTCACGTTAGACAACCCCCACTCCTGATCACTTAAATCTGACTTCAAATGATCTTAAAGATCTTACTTTAAGTTACATCTTTGTTTGCCTTTTCCTCCTCTATGTTTTTGTTGTTGCTATTGTTGTTGTCATTGTTGTGTTTTATTACTAGAACTCCTGGTTTAACTTTCCCCAACTTATCAGATCTATTGCACATAAGTAAAAAACACAGTCAAGACAGAAAGTTTTTCTCCCCCCTTCTCTCTCTCTCTCTCTCTCTCTCTCTCTCTCTCTCTCTCTCTCTCTCTCTCTCTGTCTCTCTCTCTGTCAAAAACAATAAAATAAATCTTAAAACACACACACACAAAGACCAAGTTTACCTTTGGGTCCCTAGGTTACAACCTCCCTTATATTCCCCATCTTTTTATCCTCTCTAGTCTCAAAACTCACTCTTCAGACTGGATCAAATAGAAGTCTTTTACATCTTAGCGAGGACTTAGTGCAACTACCCCTCTCAGGGGCATTGGAGTTTAAATTTTAGCTCTAATAATTGCATGGTCTGGATGCCTTCCTGTGAAAGGTACCAGTATTTGAGATATTAACTCTCTTATTTGTGGGGACAATACTTTGGGGGCTCTGTGATTCCTCCCAGAGTTTCTGAAATGACAGTGCAGGCACCCAACGACCCCAGGTTCAGGTAAGAACTTCCGGAAAGGATTTTCACAGCCTCCCTAATCATCATGGAAATGTGATCATCACCCTCCTCCTGGAAATACTGAATTCTTCTAGGACACTGAAATTTTCTGCCTGGGAGAAGCAGCAAAATGGATTCGCTCACCAAGAGTTACGCTTAAGAAGAGAGTCTGGAAGTGACAGGTACTTCTGAAAACTATTTGGAAATTGTGTCTGCCTGGATTTATTTTCATTTATCAAATATTATTTTGCTACCGTACCTAAGGTGGCGTAACTAATGGCTCCAATTGCACTTCCCCACACCTGGCCTCGTGCCCGCCAGCCCTGTGGGAGCAAGGCATCAAGTGACGTCGGCAAGACTGCTCTTTACTAGCCAACATTATTTTATTAAGGAGAATTTGTATTGCCCTTTTTTTCTCTCAAACGTGCCAAATGAACAGATTTTGATTTTTCTTGGCCAAGGGAATTAAAGACCAGGGAAGTGGCTTCACTACCCCCCTCTGGCGCTTCCACCACAAGTCAGGAGGTGCCTGCTGAATCCAATCATTTGGAGCAGCTAACATTTCAGGTTTGAATTTCATCGCAGCCATGCACAAAGCCCATGAGTTGGTGACAGTATCAGAATGGGGGCTGCTGTCAGTCACCTGTGATTTTGTGGGGACTCCCAGCTGGCCCAGGTGTGTTCCCTGCAGGGAAGGCGGGAGGCCCTGCTGAATGCCACATCTCTTTGTTGCATGTTATCTTGTTAGTTAAGCTGTCAAGAAGGTTGCCAGTAAGAAGGTTGGGGAGGGAAGGACACACAGAGTTTAATCCAATTAGAACTTC